>JAMPIV010009068.1:0-86033 GCA_024509875.1 Oreohelix idahoensis
GAAGAAAGAAGACATCATATTAAGTTGGGAGAACAGGTCCTGGAGCAGGTCGACCACTTTAAATACCTCTGAGCTAGTATAGACCGAAAGGGAGGCACCAAAGAAGAGTTGGCCACTCGAAAAGTAGCAGCTGGGAGACTTTTTCAGGCCATAAATCGAGGATTCCTCAGCAAGAAAGAGGTTGGTAAGAAAACGAAGATGGCTGTATACCGCTCTACCTATGTCCCAGTCTTGACATATGGATGCGAGTCATGGGCAATGACTACAACCCACAAAAGCCAGATCCAAACTTCAGAAATGAGGTATCTGAGGAAGGTGGTTGAAGTAACAAGAAGAGACATGGTCCGCAACCGGACGATACGTCAAGGCCTAAAATGCCACACGCTACAGACCCAAGTAGAACAGTCCCAACTAAGAAGGTTTGGCCATATCTGCAGAATGGGAGAAGATCGGCTACCACGACAAGCATGGGAAACAAAGAGCCAGGGATCCAGACCTCCAGGACGACCCAGAGTCCGCTGGGAGGACAACATTAGACAATCTTTGAAGGACCGAGGACTGGAATGGAACCAGGCCAGGAAGAAGACAGCTGATAGAATGGTCTGGCGCTCTCTCTTCCAAACCTCTACACCTCACGGTATAAGGGGAACGACTAAGTAAGTAAGTAAGTATATATATATATATATATGTATATATATATATATATATTATATATATATATATTATATTATATATATATATATATATATATATATATATATATATATACATTTTTTTTTCATACTGTATGGTGTATGAGAAGGAAACGTAGACAATGAGCAAGCTATGAGAAGAAAAGAACTGAGCCCTCTGCGATGTGATAACACAGAAGTCCTTGAAAATGTAGATATCAAGAGATTGACAGATTTGAGTCCATCAGGGTCCACCATCAAGACAAGAGATTGACAGACTTGAGTCCATCAGGGTCTACCATCAAGACAAGAGATAGACAACGTTGGAGATCCATTTTAGCGACCTTCAATGTGGAGATAAAGTTCCGAATTATTTTAATGCACAATTGTCTTTCAAAATAATGATTATTTACCACATAAAAGGGTCAGCTGTAGAGCAGTTCAATGTACGAATTTCCATCACAACATTAAAAAAAAAAAAATAATTATCTCGTTCAACCATTGATGGGTTATAATTAGGACATGTAGTGGAATAAATTCAAGACAAGAAAATCAGATTTCTGATATCCAAATATAGTACGAGTATATTCCTCCGCCCTCCACTCAGTCCAAATGTAGCAAATCAAAACCGAAATTGCGTGAATCAATTTGTGTGTTACACACCCCCCCCCCCCCCCCCCCCCCCCCCCCCCCCCCGCCCCCCCCCCCCCCCCCTCTTTTTAAGAAACATACAAAACAAAACAAAACACTAAAACTAACAGGAATAAAAACAATTTTTTTTTAAAGTCTCTCAAAACTGCCCTGCTGTGCCCAAAGTGGAAAGTGATGAGAAAACCCGGAGGTGTCTGAAATTACATCAAATCCACTACCTATCTGCCATCATCCACACGAGTACCGTACTCTATAATACTTCCCTTTACCTCCCCAGTTCAAGAAATAAAATAAAATTAAAATAAATACAAATAAAAAACAAACAAACTAAAATGAAATCTCTCACAACTTCTGTGCTGCCAACTAGGTGAAAAGGGGTGATAAAGCCCTGGGGTGTCAGAGATTACATAAAATCCACAAATTATCCGTCATGAGCCACACAAGCACCCCATCAGACTACCCGTTTTCCTCATGCCATCATTGATCCTTACCAACGGGCTGATCACCCGTTTGCCAGTCACTTTGATTACGGAAACAACAGCAAACGGATTGATTTGTCGTTGCCCTAAAGACGCCATTAGGCGTGATGGGAACAACGGCAAAGAAAATCTATTCGCTGTTGCCCTTAAGACGCCACTAGGCGTAATGGCCACTGACTGCTTTGCCGGTCGTTGGCTAAGGACGGAAGAAGAAGAAGATCATTGATCCTTATATATTAATTTTAGTTCTTGTTATATACTGTTTAACCACTTTATGCAATTCTCTAGGTCTATCTGTTCTCAACACCTGTTCCACAGTTATTGGGGAGTATAAAATCTAATAATAATATTAGTTTTCTATGTTGTACATAACAATAGAAAGCAATAGTATATCAGAAATCTTGGTTAAAGTCGAAATGGATGCCGTATGAATGTTTGCAATGCGATATTTTTTCGTAAACTCCGATGCCGAGTACAAAGTAAACGATAATAACACATAAGGAAGGGAAACCCGAGGCCTGTAAACAGTAAATTAATTTTAGACAAACATAAAGGTATGTTTTCAGGCACTCGTAAGAAATAAAGAAGTAGAACACTAGACAACAGAAAAACAACAGACGTGAGTGGCTTACCCAGGGTTGGAACCCCGTACCTTCCGTACGACAACACCGCCTAGCTATACAAGCGAATCACACTATCCTCCCGGCCAGCTAGGCATCCCCCAAAAAAGATGCTTTACTGACCGGTCATTAGTGCGAAACACAAGACAACACCGGAAGTTTACAATGGGCACCTCAGCCTATTAATGACGCAATCACTTCTGTTGTTCCTCTATTCTGCAGTATATGTCAGTCCACACAAGACAAAGACCTTGATACTGTGTCCAGTAAATGATAGAAGACTTAAGGACAGTAGTATAGAACAAAGGGTATTCACACGATCTTCACAATTGGAACTCGGTGGCACTAAAGCTGAACATTACCATTTTCTTTTCTATTTATTTATTTTTTTCATTTTTATTTTTTTAAATGTTAAAAATATGTTATAGTTTGTATGTTTCTTGAAAAGGGGGTATAACACACAAATCGATTCAAAGAATTTTGTCTTTAATTTCCTATATTTGGACTGAGTGAAGGGCTGAGGAATGTAGCCTACTACATTTGGATATGAGAGAGCCGATTTTATTATCTTGAATTTATTACACTATATGTCCCAGTAATGTTCACCCTTAGCCCCACCGATGTCCTATTGTAACTTTTCGTTTACTTTGTACTTGGAATCGGAGTTTACAAGTAAGGAAACATTCGTACGAAATACGAATAGCATAAATGATGTTCCTCCGGTGGTCACGACAGTAAATAATTATAATCACAACGTTACAAAATTAATAAATAAATATAATTAATTTGTTTGTAAGATAATGACATGTATTGACTTTAAAACATACAGAAATATTTTAAGATACCTTTTAGCTGCCCAAGGAGCATAGGCCATCAACAAACGCATGCCAAATCCTCCTGTCAGATGCCTTTCGCGTGAGGTCTTTCCACGAATTCCTCTTCTTTTTCAGTTCTGTATCTAGTTATCTTGTCTGTGTGTGTGTTTTTTTTTTTTTTTTTTTGTGGGTTTACCTCTGACTCTCTTTAATAATTATAATCAAAGTGTGATTACATATATAAATATATGTATAAAACACTGTGATTATAATGATTAAAGAGCAATATATATAAAAAGGTCAAGGTCGTCCCATAGCAGATACTGCCGTAGGAGAATGAAGTGTTAGAGACTTCACTATACTAGGTCCAGCATCAAGACGTGGGGTGACCAGTTCCCTTCCTCGATACTTTTCTGATAACCCACCAGAAGCTGTTACGATATTTACAGACTCACTATCATCACTACAAGCACTAGAACACCCAGGTAAATGTAGCCGGCCAGACAAAAAGGAAGAAATTCTAGCAATTAATACATCACTAGGGAACAGAGGATGTAGTGTGAGGCTAGTGTGGGTTCCAGCACACATAGGTATTGCTGGTAACGAGTTGGCAGATCAGAACGCCAAGAATGGAAGAACAAGTAAAAACAATATAAGAGCAGGACTAGGAAGGTCAGAGATCAAGAGCCAAGTGAAGATAACTATAAACGAGGAATGGAAGACAACATGGAAGAACAGTAGAAAAGGCAGACACGAGTTCAAACTGCTGAAAGAACCAACGAGGACGTGCCAGGTCAGAGAAGAATTAAAGATACCATCAAACAAAAAACTGTGGCGTCTCCGTCTCGGTGCAGCATACTTTATGATAGAGGAACCACACTGCCAAGAATGTCAGGAAGAGAATGACATAGACCACTACCTGATCCACTGTAAAAAGTATGAACAACAAAGGCTTGAGTTAAAAACTTACTATAGAAATCTCAATGTAGACTTGACAGGTGATATGGTGTTAAGTATAGATGCCCCAAGAGATGCCCAATCAATACTTAAAAGGTATATACATAAAACAAAGGAAAACATATAAGGTTAGTAACCAAAAACAAAGAAAAAAAAAACTTACTAACAACTCACAGGACAAGGAAAGACAACAAGGTATGAAATAAAATAAAAAGACAACTCAAAAAGAACAAATACTATACCAAAGTAAAACCAAGTGTAAAGGACAATAGTTATCAAGAAACAATACAAAAGAGAAAATAAAATAGACAAATACTAATGTAAATTGAAATCAGCAACTGCTAAAGACAATAGTTATTTAAATTGAATACAAAATTAAAAAATAAAATGACACTAAATACCCCAATTATAACCACATTTCAGGTTGAACAGGGTAGACCAAGATGGAACGAGAAGAGGCAATAACGGTCAGCTGTTAAGTGCCCGCTCCCCACCCATCACCTCATCAAAACAACAACAACAACCCAGTGGGTTATCTTCGATTATTTCTAAACCTTTAAGAATTGCTACCATCTCTGCGGTAAAAATTGAAGTCCCTTCAGTTACACTGTAGCTCTTTTTTATTCCCCACTGTGGTATTACGATGAAAAAAACTCTTGTCGTGGGTCAGATAAAAGAGTACCAGTTTCTGCCTCAGCAGACTGATAATATATATATATACCCTTCAAAAGAAGTTAAGGACCAGTAGGTGAAAATGACCCAAAAATTAAAAAAAATTATAATTCATAAGCAATTAATCTGACATTGATTTTTCTCGAACGACAAACATTCAACACGTGCTGCATGGGCCACCAGCATACCGTGTGGCTAGTGTTCAGCTCAGCAAGCACGCTAAAAAAAATGCTGCTGAGACGCCAAAATGTGGGTGATTTTAATGATGTCTGAGAATGAAAATAATACCTGCTATTCCAAAAATGCGTGATGCATGTGGGAGACTATAGTGTTGGTCTTGAGCTGTACTCACAAAATTGTCTTTATAAGCAACACAAGTGCTGCATAACCATTGCACAACAATATGCCTCAATGACGAAAGCTGAGTGTTGTGGATAAAGGAAGAGCCATTGCGTGGTTGCAGGAAGGTCTTACTGTCCGAAATGTCGCTCAGAGGCTTGCTGTATCTCATTCAGTTGTTGTCAGACTGCAGCAGCGCTTTGCCCAGACTGGAATCGTCGAGGAACGGCAACGCACATGTCGTCCTAGAGTCACTACACCTCGAGAAGATCGCTTAATTCAGAGGCAAGCACTGCAATGGAGAACTGCAAGTGCAAATGTTATCAGACAATTCTTCAGAGATGCTACCAACACTGTAGTCAGTGATCAGACTATTCGGAATCGCCTTCACGATGCCAACCTTCGTGCTTGTCGTCCAGCCATTCGACCACACTTGACTGCTGCCCACAGAGCAGCTCGTTTAGCATGATGTATGCAGCACGTGCAGTGGCGACGTGCACAGTGGGCTGACGTTATGTTCACGGATGAGTCCCGATTTGTCTTGGAGCCTACAGATGGATGAATCAGAGTATGGAGGCGTCGTGGTGAACGCTTTAGTGATGCTGCAGTCATCGAACGTAACCGATATGGTGCTGGATCAGTGATGATGTGGGGAGGCATTAGTTTACTCCACAGAACCCCCCTCTATCATGTGATTGGGAATCTGAATGGTGACCGCTACCGTGACGAGATTCTACATCCTCTTGCCATCCCAGCCCTGCAAGTTATTGGGTACAATGCAGTCCTTCAAGTTGATAATGCAAGACCACACCGTTCTCGTGCAGTAAATGCTTTCCTGCAAGAAGCGGGTGTCAATAGAATGGATTGGCCTGCAAACAGTCCTGATTTGAATCCCATAGAACATCTTTGGGACGAGTTAAGCAACATCAGCCATCTCCTGCAACTCTGCATGAACTGCTTCTGGTACTTCAGCATCAGTGGCAGGCAGTGCCCCAATGCTTCACTCGCAAGCTCATCATTTCCATGCGACAGTGGTGCCTTGAAAGTATCGCCAATAATGGAAGGCACATACGCTACTGAGAATGTTGACCTGTGGTGTTATTCTCATTGTGATAAAATTACATTGATACATCGATAAAATTATTATTTATAAGTATAAAAGTCAAAATAATGTAAGTAGAAACAATAATAGTATAGTTGTAACGCGTCGTCTTTCCCCCCGCCAGTCAACGCATTGATTTTAGCAAGACAGGACGTAGTGTATAAGGGTACTATGACCTTGGATTTATAGATAACAATTTTGACAGTATTAGCCTTGTTTCGGACTAAAAAGAGGAGAGAGGCAAATGTATTTTTAGGACTGACTGAGGACACAAGTGGTTGAAACACGCCAAATTGTAGGAAACGCGGGCAAATATTGTTGGCGGCAGATGGAAAAGAAAGCCACAACTCAAAAATTTGTTAGTGCATTGAGTACGTAGTGGAACTGTATAACCACACACGCCTTACTCTGTCTGCAAATTGATACATTTTATGACGTCACCAACTTGTTGCTGCAATTTGAACGACGCGCGAACGGTGGAGAAATGGCGTAATTTATATGATAGTGGAAATTGAAACTAACTCTGGAAAAATATGGACTTCCTTATTAATATGTTTAGGATCATAAAAGTTAGTTAGTTTGAGAGCTTATCTTCTCTTGATAAATAATATGCTTTAAAATAGAAAATCCGACAGACAATAAGAAAGATATGGACAAAAGACGGTATTGGTTATGACAGACAGATCAACACATGCTCGTCTTTACTTTCATTAACGTTGATTTTTTGACGCGTCCTTGAAAAAGGCAGGAAAGGGGTACATGTATTCTATTGGAGGAGGGGTAGACAAGGGGAGAGAAATTATGGGATAGCTTAAGAATAAATATATTTTAGCAGTAGAAATCTAAGAATGAGTGAGGAGAAAACTTGTTAAATCCAAAAATCAAGTCTGTTTTTGCTTTTATTTTCAAATTCAAAAGTAGTCGTTCGCTCATTGGCCAAAGCCTTTTATAATATTGAAAAAATTCAAAGTCTCGAAGCCATTTGCATAATACAGTCCCTCGAACAGGACTTTTGAAATTCTGGGAAGTGTGACTTGCCTTATTAAATTAAATATATAAAGTAAACCAAAAAGGCATCACAGTCCAGCCAGCAGGACATCTGAAGTCTGCTAATCAACGTACCTGTGTGATTCATTGAATTTATGGGTTTTTATCTGGCACTAGCCCGGTGCCAGATGTCATTGAAAAGCAGTTGAGAAGTCTTTTCATTTCCAGTAGTGACAGGGGTCTACAGAGTCCACCCTGTTACTTTTGGGCCAGTATCAAAGTGGTCGATTTACAGCAAGAATACGGACAGTTCAAGTTGTGCCAGATAAGTATAATATCTGGCACCCGACTTTTCATCAGCATCAAAGACTAGTGCACCCCTGTGTAACATAATAAAAATATTCCCCAAAGAATAAAACATTGACAGTTGTGTATTAAAGAACTGGGGATGATTAAAGAATCCTAAACAGCCATCCAGTGTTAGAATCCAGTAATATTAAAAATTTAGTAACACTAATAGTATATTTTAACAGTATATGTTTGGACAAACTGTCCCTTTGGGTTGAAAAGTTGCTTTTATGTATATACCTTAAGTTCTTTTAATTTTGAAAGTCCTGACCAGAAGAATACTAGGTTCAGGACCAATAAAATTGTATAGAAAATATTTACATATAAAAATTTAACCCAGGTGTTAGTTCATTTGATCATAAACTTTAATATTTGTTTATGTGTGTGTATGTTAGTGTTAACTTACCATCACACACCACACTGGCATAACCCTAGACATTAGACGTAGCTATCATACATACTAGTCAAGAATAGGTCTGATTGAGGTCATAAGGTGGTAGCAGAAAGGTACCCTGATAACTCAACCCAAAATTTGTTATAATCAGGGACCTTCACAGCTGATCTCATTTAGTACAATAGTAATAAAGAACAACAACATTGCATACCATCAAAATCCACCACACTCATTAATTTTGAAAATGAGGGTTGTATTGATTGCTGTGCTGTCATTTTACACACGTTAATGCAACCGTCATGAAAATAGTGTTGATTGTCACTGATAAGCTTGTGATGTTATATTTTGAAGTGCTGTGTTTTTTTTTTTTTTCATTTTCATTTCATTTTGTACCCTTAATAAAAATGGTCCTTAACTTCTTTTGAAGGGTATATATCTTCTTCTTCTTCTTCTTCTTTGATCCACTGTCACTGAGCGTCAGCTCTTGGTGACCTTGATGCCATTATATGGTACTGCGCAGTTCGTATAAGCTGTTCTGAGCTGCCATACAGTGTATTGTCTATGGATGGGTTGTGTGGTAGCAGTTGTTGTCTCAGTCCCTGAAGTGCAGGGCACTGTAGTAGGTGGTGTTCTACTGTCTCCAACGGGTTAGGGCAGTGTCTACATTTTGCTATATTTTGTGAACTTAGTCTGTTTCTGTGGCCATTTAGTGTAGAGTGGCCTGTTCTCAATCTGAAGATTTTGGTTTGGTACCTTCGTTCGATATCGTTCATAGCATCTTTCTTATTTGGGGCTGTTTGGTGAATGAAGAGTCTTCTTCCTGTCTTAGCCTGTGCCCACGTGTTCAGCCAAACTTCTTTACAGTTGTTTTTGACTATTTGTTTAACTGTTAACATACTCAGTGGGTGATCAATCTGTGGCATTTTTGCTCCCTTCTTTGCCAGTCTATCAGCAACTTCATTTAATGTGATGTTTATGTGGCCAGGTATCCATTGCATGTATATTTCTGTTCCGTACAAGTTCATAATTTTGTGGCATGTTTCTTGAACTTTCTGGATAGTACTGATTGAGTTGGTTTTCCAGTTTCCTATTGCCAAGAGGGCAGCCTGCGAGTCTGAGAACACCACAACATCATTTGGTTCCATTTCGTCTGATTCAAAGAGTTCAAAAATTCTAGTTAGGGTTTTCTGGATGGCGACTACTTCGGCTTCGTAGTTTGTGCACCAGATACCACAGGGACCTGCAATTTTGACGGGTTCTTCAGTACTGGGTGGGATGATTATGGCCCCGTATCCAGCATTTATTACTGCTTTGAAAGCTGACCCGTCTGTATAGGCATGGATAATGTCTTCATCGTACTGACAGATGGTTTCCATAGCAAGTGTTTTCAGCAGCGTAGGTATGAGGCTTTTATTTGCGGGTTGTAGGAGGTTTGTACGTATTATTGGTCTTTTTAGTTCTACGTGAGGTGGTAGGTCAGGCACAACTTCAGTAGGTAGTCTTGTCTCTGGTATGTAGTGCTTCCCTGAAAGCTCTTGGTACCTTCTAGTGAAAGATGTCTTTTTAATTCGGTACCTGGAGTTGAGGTCACCGATAACGTTTTTGCAGGGGTCATCTTTGTCAGCTCGCAAGAATCTTTCTGCCGTGATAATGACTGATTTCTCTCTCCTTAATTCTAGGGGTTCCACATTGGCGGAAATCTCACATGCGCTGGTCGGAGTAGTTCGCAAGCCTCCACAGATGAATCTGAGTGCCTGGTTTTGTATGCGATCTAGTTTCAGTCTGAGTGTTGGGCTAGCAGTGGCTTGCAGGGGTAGAGAGTAATCCATAACTGAGCGCACGTATCCCAAGTACAGTTGTCGTAGGGTGCTCTGATTGGATCCCCAATCAGTGCTTGCCAAACGCTTTATGAGGTTTAGCCTTCTAGAGGCCTTAGCAGTTAGGGACTCAACATGTGTTTTGTATGTGAGTCTGGTATCTAGCTGTATCCCTAGATAAGTCGGATTGTTCTCTTTAGCTAGCTTTGCATCATCAAGTATTAAATCCAGTTCTTTCTTTACTGTTTTGTTGCTGAGTGTGAATATAGTGTAGACTGTCTTACTCGTGTTGATCACCATTTTCCAGAAGCTGCAGTAGGTTGTTAGAGCAGCCAGTGCACGGTTTAGTTTCTTTTGCAGTTGCAAGTGGGACTTCCCTTCTGCCCAAAAGACCAGGTCATCAGCAAACAAGGCGCTGGGTAATTCAAGGTAGTCTACCAGATCGTTTATGTATATGAGGAAGAGGGTGCAGCTTAGGGCTGAGCCTTGTGGGAGGCCTTCTTGGATGGTTCTTTTCCCTGATGCTGCTCCGTTGACCGTTGTGGAGATGGTTCTATTTGTGAGGAAATCTTTTATCCAACGAAACATTCTTCCTTCTATGCCCATCTTCTGCATCTTGAAAAATAGACCGTCTCTCCATACTCTGTCATATGCCTGCTTGAGGTCTACGAAAACTGCGGCCACATGATTTTTATCCTGGAAAGCATCGGCAATATGTTGTACCAATCGGATTACCTGGTCAACAGTCTGTCTTCCTCTTCTAAATCCTGCTTGGTTAGGATGGAGGGCTTTTCCTTTCTCTAACCACCAATAGAGGCGTGCATTTATCATACGTTCTGCCATTTTCCCAACGCACGAAGTCAGGGAAATGGGCCGGTAGCTACTGACTTCGCTTGGTGGTTTATCTTTTTTGAGTATTGGGATAATGTTAGCCGTTTTCCATCCTGTAGGTACAGTACTGCTTCTCCACGTCTTGTTTATGAATTCCAGGATCGTCAGCAAGCCTTTTCTCCCAAGTTTGACTATCATGTCGTTGGTAACCTGGTCTGGCCCTGGTGCTTTTTTGGGTTTGGTCTTTAGGAGACTGGATTGCAATTCAGCTAGCGTAAATTCTTGATCAAAGATGCTGTCCACAGCCTTGTGTGCTTTTAGCATGCGTTTTGTAAGTGTCTTGATGGCTTTATCTAGATTGGCTCTTTTGTATGTTTTATTGACTTCAGCAAAGAATCGATTTAGGACTCATGCTTTCCCTCTGTTGGAGGTAGCTGTGTTACTGTTTGGAAGTTTTATAGGGATTGGGTTTCTCTTCTGGGATGTCCCTGCCATGCTGTCAATGAGTTTCCATGCTTTCTTCCCTTCTTTATTTAGGTCTAGGTTTTCGCATTTTTCTTTCCAGGTTTCCATTTTGGCTTTTCTGCTCGCTAGCTTAACCTGTGCAGTGAGTCTGTTGTATGTGGTTTTGTTTTCACGGCTAGGATTTTTCTGAGCGATTTTCCGTGCCTTGCGTCTTAGTTGTACTAGGTGTTCTAATTCCTCATTCCAGAAGATGCTGTATTTGACACGGCTGCCTTTGGGGATTGCCTGTTTGGCTGCCTGCAGTATGGCTGTAGAGATCTGATCGTTCAAGGTATTAATGTCTTGGTTCATGTCTATTTCAGTGAGGAGCTGGTCTGATATGAGTTTGTAGTGTTCCCAGTTTGCTCGAGCATAGTTCCATTTCGGCTGTCTTTTGGTTTCCGTTTTTGTTTTACCCTGCGAGATGGTGGTAAGGATGGGTAGATGGTCGCTTCCTATGTCCTCCAATACCCTCCATTTATACCGGTTGGTGAGGTCTGCAGACACAAATGTTAGGTCTGGTCGGCTACTGGTTCCGCTAGCTTTATGGTAGAGGGTTGGTGGGGATCTTTCGTTTTGGAGGACTATAAGGTTGGAAGTGTTACATAGCTCTTCTACTGCCTGGCCTGAGGTGTTGGTGTCCTGGTATCCCCAGAGTGGGGAGTGGGCGTTGAAATCCCCTGCTATGATTGTTCTCTTGTATTCGATATCATCAAAGTAGATTCCATTAGTTTCTCTGGGGGGTCTGTAGACATTAAAGATTTGGAAATGTCCGTCACTTCCCCAGACTGTCACTCGTTGTATGTCCGTTTCATCATCGGTTCGAAGACTTTCGACCTCTGCCTGTACATCATTCCTTACCAAGGTTAGGATTCCTCGACAATTATTATGGCAATTACATTTGTACATTGTGTAGCCTGGGAAGTTGACGGATTTGTCCTTAAGAATGGTTTCTTGAATCAGTGCAATATGAACTTTCTGGTCCTTCAGTAGTTTCTTTAATTCTAACGATTTAGTTCTTATTCCATCTACATTTAACTGTAGAATGTTAATATACTCCTCGGTAGCACACTTTTCGCCAGGAGCAGCCGAGGGGCGACCTGCTTGGCGCGGACCTTTTACGAGGCGACGTCCGAGCTCGTATATCTTAGGTTGTATTAGTGTCATGGCATCATGAGTAGTGGGGGGTTGTGATGACTTTCTTTCGTCCCGGTAGTTATCCTCTTTTTCCATGCGGGGTGTGCAAGGCATGGTGGGCACTGTACCATCATCGGTGGGGAAGTATTATTTTCCCCTGCTGTCCTGTTCGCCTGATGTCCGTCCAACCCCCCGGGGGTAGACAGCCCCAATACCATGTTGCACCACCTCAGTGGGGTTCACCGTTGTGCAGTCCCCGCCACCAAATGACCGCTGTTTTCTGGAAACATCCATAATTTGTCAGCTATTTAGTCAGCACTAGCGCTTCTAGTTGGTCAAAAGGATCGTCACGTCGTGCACCCTGGTGCCTTCACTATGAGATGCTGTGGATGGTTTGTAGCTGTGCCACTCCAAGTTGGAGGACAGTCACAGGTAAAAGCAGGGCTTTGCAGGGGCGCTCAACATAGTTTGGTCAGTCGGTCGAGACTGTTACCGGGGGATGGCCGCCACTGTCTTTGTGGCTTCTGGGAGCCATATGTCAAGCTTGGAAGGTCAAGGTGGACCGGTGAGTTTGAGCCACTGGTTCAGTTCTCCAGTGCGACCGCTCTTGCCCGAAGTTGCTACCACTCTTGGCCTCCCCCAATCCCCCGAAGGGTATATATATATATATATATATATATATATATATATATATATATATATATATATATATATATATATATATATATATTATATATATATATATATATATATATATATATATATGGAAAAAGTTGTATTCTGGGAATGTCCCGTTCCAGTTAAAATTTATAATTATTGTGTTTTTCTAGATTTGACCTCTCGTCATAAATGTAGAAGGTGGACCGCAAATGGGTCACAACATGAAGATGGTTACACCAATAATTTCTGGAGGCTGATAGGAACATCAGACCAGAAAACCGCTGGATCGCAAGGTTTATGACCAGCCTAGATTATATTGGAAGAAAATACAAACGTTTTAACAATATTATCAATATCCTAATCTAACACACGTTTAAGGTATGACCAGTTTAGCACTCCGTTATTAAATTAAATTTAAAACCCACAAGTGTCTAGCTAGTCTCATCGCTTTTAACACGAGATATGAACACTAGTCACTTAGCATTTACACACGATGAAATATAAATAAATTGCGTTCTCTAAATTATCCACCGCATAGCGTCTATTAAATAATTCAAAACATCTCTTACTTGGAAAATAGCGAGTAATTACATTTTCGTTTACAGCTGGAGAAATTAGCTATATGTTTATTTAATATGTTTCAATTAACACAAAATCACAGTGAAATATAATGAAACTTAAACACGTTAAAACACTTAAATGCTAATAATATACTACTCGTCAAAAGTCAAGGGCCACTTAGAAAAGCCTTGGTTGAAACCATAAAACAAATCTGATATAAACGTAATTGGTATCAGTCAAAACGGCATTTATTGAATACCAAATTGACATGTCACGTAAAGAAATGGAAATACACATTCAAACGCAATGAAGCAGTGAAGTGTGTCACCCACCTTTTCAAAAGTCACACAATAGATATTGGATAAATAGACATTTCAAAATCGGGTATGACCACCGTTTACAGCAAGGCATTTAAGACAGCGTAGACGCATCGAGTCCACAAGGGTCCGAAGAGTATCCTGAGGAACAGCGTGTCATTCCTGAAGCAGAAATGCAGTCAGCTGTGCAACATCCATTGGCAGGGGGTGATTTGTTGACAATCTTCGACCAAGGACATCCCAGAGGTGCTCAATCAGAGATAGGTCAGGTGAATGAGCTGGCCACACCATCCTGATGATCCCATGTTGCTGAATAAACTCATTCTCCACACGAGCTCGGTGGGGTCGAGCGTTATCATCTTGGAGGATGGCATTACCACCTATGGCCTCCAGAGCAGGCTGAACAATTGGTCTCAAGATTTCGTTCTGGTATCTTGGGCCGGTCAAGTTGCCTTGGATGATGCAGAGTGGGGTCATGCCGTGTCTGTAGAAGCCTCCCCAGACAATGACAGAACCCCTACCATAACGATCCACCTCTCCAACTGTGTCATCAGTAAATCGCTCTCCTGGTTGTCTCCAAACTCGAATCCTGCCATCATTGAATGACACAGTGAAGCGTAATTCATCAGTGAAGAGAACTTGACTCCATTGTTGCCTTGTCCATCGGATGTGCTCGCGACACCAAACAACACGGGCTCTGCGATGAGCAGGAGTAAGAGGGATTCTGACTGCAGGACGTCGAGCAGCCAGTCCAAATTCATGTAAACGTCTGCGAATGGTGCTTTGACTGACATTAACGTTTACAGTTTGTCTCAGCTGACATCTTAGAGTGGAACAAGTCACTGTTCGATGGCGCAGGGCTGACAAGAGGTACCGGTCATCATGTCTATTGGTGCATCTAGGGCGACCTGGCCGGTGGCGATCCTCCACACTTCCTGTGGCCTGAAATCTCTCCAAAATTCTTTGGATAGTAGAGTGTGACACTGCAAGCCGTCTAGCAACCTCACGGACAGATAAATCACTTTCAACCCACGCTATAGCCCTCATTCTTTGTAAGGTGTCAAGACTTCTTCTCGGTGGTATGGTTTTTGCAAGTGATGAAACTACCCTAAGTCTGCTGATTGTAAAACAAATTAAGAGTGAACTCTGTTCACGAAAAGTCGCCATTGCACGTGAAATGTCAATCAGCACATTACTTCACCTGTTTGATTGTACGGAAGTGTGAAAAAACTGATTAAAAATGCGAATTTATGGTCAGCAAACCAAAGAAGTACAGAATGCACACAGCTCTGATATAATATTAATTTTGTGCTTGTGCTGTACTGAGAGGACTTCCAGATGTTTAGACTAAAAAAAAAGCTGTTCTTGCTTTGTTCATTCTGTTGTTGATGTCTTTGCTTGCTCCGCCATCTGGTGTTACTATGCATTCTAGGTATGTGAAGGTGCCTGTCTGTTCCAGTTGCTGATTCTTTACTGATATGGACTCAGGGTTGCTCACATTGAGCGTCATGACCTCTGACTTCTTTAGATTGATGTTCAAGCCCACCTGCTGGCTATACTTATTAAGCCTATCCGTTTTTTTTCCTGCATCTGTTGATGTGAATGTGCTAGTAGTGCAATGTCATCTGCATATTCCAGATCTTCCAATGGAGAAAATGTAGTCCATCTTATTCCTCTTGGACTGCCCTCTGTTGCCTGGCGCATCACCCAGTCTATGACTGTTAAAAATAGAGTTGTTGATAAGGGGCATCCCTGTCTTCACCTCAAAGGTTAGGTTGCTCTGCCCAATGCTACACGTACATTTGGCTTATAGGCTTTTTATGATTGACACTAGCCAGCTTGGAATTCCATAAGCCCTCTATTTTCCATAAACTGCCCCTATGTATACTGTCAAAAGCCTTTTCAAAATCTAAGAAATTAATGTACAGCTGTCTTTGCCATTCTGAGCACTGCTCTATAATGTTCCTGAGGGTAAATATATGATCTACACATCTTCTGTTCTTTCTAAATCCTGCTTGTTCTTTCCTCAGCTCTGCATTTCAGTTATCTTGGCCAGGAGCTTTTCCATTCTTTAACCCTTTGATTGCTGTGATTTCTTCTTTTCGTGGAATGTCTGTATTAACATCTAGATCGTTTTCAGCCTCAGCCTCATGAACATTCAGCTGAGTCTCTGGTGGTTCCTTATTCAGTGTTTCTCTGAAGTGCTCTGCCCATCTTGTTTCCTACCCCTGTGCTGTGGTAATGAGATTTCCTTGCTTGTCTCTCTCTTACTAACGTTATGTTGTTTGCACCTCGTTTTCCGCTGGTAGCTTTAGTTATTTTATAAACTGTGCTTTGTTCATTTCTCAGTGCTGCCTCCTCTGCCTGTCTTGCAAGATCGTCTAGGAAATTCCTTTTGTTGGCTCGGGTTTGGCTTTTAACTTCCTAGTCCAGCTGACTGTACTGTTCGCTATATAGTTGCTTTAACCTGGGGGACTTTGCTTCTGTTTTCTTTCTTTTCATTTCCTTTCTCTTCGCTATGGTGTTTAATGTTTCTGGTGTTATCCAGTCTTGGCTCTTTCTTTCCTGGAATCCCAAACATAACTTGCTGCTTTCCTTGTATATTGTTGAGATGGTGTTGAATTTCTGGTCGACATCATCAGTCTCTGTTCTTTCCTGGCTTTTGGTAATCTGATATCGTCTCTTTACGTCCACCAGGAAAAGACATTGACTGATGATATAGACCAGAAATTCAACACCATTTCAACAATATATAAGGAAAGCAGCAAATCATGCTTGGGATTCCAGGAAAGGAAGATGCAAGGAAATCTCATCATGACAGCAGAGGGACAGGAAACAAGATGGGCAGAGCATTTCAGAGAAACTCTGAATAAGGAACCACCAGAGACACAATTGAATGTTCCTTACACCAGTGGTGGTCCTGAACTCTTCTGACTTATAGTTTGCTGTCCTCACATAATTTCACCCTCTCCCCTTTACAATGCCTCTACTCTGTCCCTCCCCTACCCTCTTATCAACCCTACCTTCTACATCCCCTCTATGCTCTTCCCCCCCCCCCCTTCCCTCTCTGCACTTCTCTTACCCTCCCCTCCTTCTACCACCCCTCCTAGCTGCTCTCTATGCTCCCCCTACCATGTAACACCCTCTCCCCACACAATCTATGCTCCCTCCCCATCTATGCTCTTCACTCTACCTGTTTCACCAACCTGATTATAGCATCATTTTAACATGTATTAACTGTTGCTGGTAGTATCATTTTGAGATTCTTAACTTTTTGCTGGTAGTTTCATTATGAGATTCTTAACTTTTTTGCTGGTAGTTTCATTATGAGATTCTTAACTGTTGCTGGTAGCAACATTATTGAGATTCTTAGCTGTTGCTGGTTAATATCATTATGCTGGTAGTATCATTGTGAGATATGTAACTGGTGCTAATAGTGTCAACATGTTTCTGGCTGTTGCTAGCAGCACCATTATGACATGTCTGACTGCGACCAGTGGTCTCTATGAGATGTCTCATTGTTGCTTGTACTATTATTATGGGATGCCTGCAGTACCATTATATTCGTAAGATGTCTGACTGTAGCTAACAGTTCCATTATGAACTTCCTGACTGTTGCTAGTAGTATCATTGTGATATGCCTGACTGTTAGTATTATTATCATTATGAAATATGTGACATCTTCATCATCCAAAATTAGTGTTTATTGGTATTCTTAACATTGTTCTATAAAACCACATTGTTGTTGATAGTAGTATCATTCAGATGCAACATATTTAAGAAAGAAACTTTTGAGTATAAATTTATGGAACAAACAAATACAGGGAAATGGCACAGCAGAAGACTAAACACACAAAATAAGACATAACTAAGCCATTTTGAAGGATTTAATGTACATTTGTCCTCATAACAAAAGAAAGAAAGTGAGCTGTGAATTTATTTCATGTACACTGTTCATCACAAAATTTACAGTGACCAAATATAAAAATGGAAAAAAGGGAAAGGGTCAATTTTGCACCACAAACTTAACATACATTGTTTAAAAAATAAACAAACTTTGTTTTGAAGTAATGAAAAAATACAGATTTCTCCATAAAACAGATTTATTGAAAACTAAAATAAAGCAGTAGTATGTAGCAAAGTTATTTGATTTAGTACTTGCATTTATCAAACTATAAGGACTTTCTTTGGCATATACAAATTAAGTTTTGAATTACTGTAATGCATACTTGTCTATACAATACATACTTACAATTATATTATAAAAAGCAACAACTTAGATGTAAAGCGATTTAGTGAACAGTTTACCTGACAAAACAAAACAAAATATAAGTAATAGTATGTTGTGAAGTAATTTAATGTAGCACCTTAATTTATCAAATCACAATTACATCTTCATAAATGTCAAAATATTGGACCAAATCAAGAGTTTCTCATATCTTGATCACAGAGAAATAGATGATTGCAGATGCAAAACAGAAATGAAGCATGTAATAGGCAGGGAAAAGCGACATTTAGCAATATAAGACCGATGCTAACATCTGAACAAATAATTTACATTTTCAAATTGAAAATCATCAAAAGCTATATATATATATATATATATATATATATATATATATATATATATATATATATATATATATATATATATATATATATATCTATATATATATATATATATATAATATATACATACATATATATATATACATATATACATATATACATATATACATATATACATATATACATATATACATATATACATATATACATATATATATATATATATATATATATATATATATATATATATATATATATATATATATATATATATATATATATATATATATATATATATATATATATATATATATATATATATATATATTCTTCATTATTGTGTGGTGTAGAAACATAGACAGCAAACTATGAGAAGAAAGAACTGACGCCTCTCCGATGTGGATATATATATATAGAAGAATGTCATTCTACTCATGTAAGAAGTTAACATAGAAGTCCTTTTTTTTTTTTTACGCCCGCTACTACTCGAGGCAAAATCTCAGGTTATTTTTAATGTCTAACCTGACATTGATTTTTACGTGAGTATCCTATTTTCTTGTACAGAGACAAGTGTCCCTCGCCATTCAGGCAGATACTCGCCGTTTTCGGAGGTACCCATTGGAGCTGGGTCGGCTCAGGAGCCGCCAGTCCCTGGTCGACGACACTCCTTCAAATGTCCTCGCCAGGTCTCGAGTTAATCCAGTCCAAATCCCGGTCGACGAAAAATCCTCAAATGCCGTCGCCCGGGTTTGATCCTGAATCACCCGGTCGCCAGAGCGGTGTTGTAACCACTACGCTAGCGCGGCTCAAAGAAGTCCTAAAAATGTAGATATCAAGACATTGACAGATCTCGTTATACAGTACAAGGGTCCACCATCAAGACAAGAGACAGATAAAGTTGGAGATCCATTTCAGCCAACATTCGATGCGCAGATGAAGTTGTGAATTATTGTAATACACAATTGTTCTTCCAAGACATAATGACTATTTACCACATAAAAGGGCCAGGTGTACAAATTTCCCTCACAAAAATATTCCTACATAAAAAAAGGAAGCAATAGTATATTATGAAGCATTTTAATTTAGCATTTGCATTTATCAAACCCACAAGAATGTTTCACAAATATACAAAGTATATTGTCAGTTAATTTCATGTAAAGTTGTCTTTACAAAACATAACAACTCAATGCAAAAGACACAAATATCACATGTCAAACAATTAACTGTACAGTTTTCCACACAAAAGAAACAATAAACAATTGTATGCTTTGAAGCAATCACGTTTAGCACTTGTATTTCTGTATCCGTAATTGATGTTTAACAGATACAAATAGGTGAACTTGAATATTATTTAAATGCTCCATTTCGTGCTGTCTTGTGTATTTCACTCAAATGGCTGGTAAGTATACGTATGAAAAGAAACACAACGCAGTGTAATCGATGTTCGAGCGGTTCCACAGACAAACGTTAAGCATGTCGTAAGAGGAAAGTAATATGACTTTGTGCTTGGAGCAACATCATCTTGTAAAAATAAATTGCTACAAGAAACCGGCGCGGCAACAGCAGATGAATGCTTGCACTGAAGTTGATAAAAACATAAAGCAAATAAAACTAAAGTTGACAATACAATTTACATCAGCCACGAGGAGTGTGGAAAGGTTGTGTTGTCTAGCAAGTACTTCTCTGGCACAATGCTGATTGATTTGGTTGCACAGAAAAAATGTTAGCATGTCATAAGTAGAAACTAATAAGAGTTTGTGCTTGAAGCTAGCAACATCATTTTGTACAAATAAATTGCTACAAAATACTGGCGCTGCAGTAGCACATGAATGCTTGCATGCACTATTCCTGCAAAGAGGCCAGCTTCAGTGGGTTCACCATGCTCGATGATGAGGTCTAAGGACAATTGTTTGCCTTTTGTCACATTAGTATGCTCCCATTACAGAGTATAATTTTGAGACAGGCAAAGAAGAAAGGAACTGAAAGGGTTTTCATTTCTACATGAACTTCGCCACATAAATTCGTCAATATATGAGGCAAACAATACCCTGCTCGTTCCAAACTGTCGTTTAAATTTCCTTTTTGCACGCATCCACATGTTTTCAATAGTCTGTGTGTGCACTCTGGGGTCTTGAGGGTTCACAAAATTGTGCGCATGCACCACCACGGAATGCAAATAAACTCCACCATTTAACATAGCTATGTTATTGTATGACCCAAATCCGTCTGATACAATATGACTTCCTGGTACAATGTATCGTTCTATAAGACCTTCTAGCGTTCCTGATGTGCGGTCAGGAACTTCAAACAGGATACATTTCTTTGACACCCTCTCAATACCACCAAACACCCAGTGGCCCTCGTACCACCGACCTCTGTGATATTTTCTGTGGAAGAATTTGGATTCATCAATTTCCACTACTATGGGTTCACCACTATCTGAGATACCCCCAATCTCAGGTGGTCTTTGTGCTAGCCACTTTCCACATTCCTCTCGACAAAAATTGCACCAGTCCACTATATTCTGTTTGCTCACATTCACTTCCTGCGATATCCGTTTGCTGGGGGTATCAAATGCCCACAAATATATAATTAGCACTATCTGTTGCAATTTGAGATGACTCCTGGCAAAAAATGAGTCACTCTGGACACTGAAAGATTTATTGCATCGCCTGCACCTCCAGCATTTTCCATCAATGCCTCTCGCATAGTTACTCAGAACTGCAAATCTTGATTAAAAAGTCGATATGGATATCGTACGAATGTTTGCTTAAATCGTACGAATGTTTGCTTAAAGTCGATGTACAAAGTAAACGAAAAGTTACAATAGGACATCGGTGGGGCTAAGGGTGAACATTACAGCTCCCTGATGGATGCTAAGAGATGCCCAATCAATACTTAAAAGATATATACATAAAATAAAGGAAAACATATAAGGTTGGTAACAAAAAATAAAAACTTACTAACTACTCATAGGACAAGGAAAGACAACAAGGTATTAAATAAAAAAAACAAAAACAAACAACTCAAAAAGAACAAATACTAAAACAAAGTAAAACCAAGGTCAATAGTTATCTAGGAACAATACAACAGAGATAACAAAATGGACAAATACTAAAACAAAGTAAAACCAAGTGTAAAGGTCAATAGTTATCAAGGAACAATACAACAGAGATAACAAAATGGACAAATACTAAAACAAAGTAAAACCAAGTGTAAAGGACAATAGTTATCTAGGAACAATACAACAGAGAAAACAAAATGGACAAATACTAAAACAAAGTAAAACCAAGTGTAAAGGTCAATAGTTATCAAGAAACAATACAAAAGAGAAAACAAAATGGACAAATACTAATATAAATTAAAACCAACAACTACTAAAGACAATAGGTATTTAAATTGAATACAAAATTAAAAAATAAAATGACACTAAATACCCCAATTATAACCAAATTTCATGTTGAACAGGTAGACCAAGATGGAACGAGAAGAGGCAATAACAATCAGCTGTTAAGTGCCCGCTCTCCACCCATCACCTCATCAAAACAACAACTAATAGACATTTTCTGTGCTTATATTTCATCAACACAGCGCTTCAGTTAACAGAGTTCACTTATTTTTGAATGGCAAATTGTGCTCCAATATAACCAACGGACTTTTGTCTAGGTTGACAGCAACAAGCCTCGCCCTTAGAAGGCAATACCTTAAACAACTACATTATTTTAGTAAGTGCAAATGTTATACACAAAAACATGATAAATTGGCTGAGGAATCTTGTGACATGCTATAAAATGTTATTTGGTATGAATAAGTAGGCCATATCTGTCAAGTCTTGTGTAGACCTGACTGAAAAAAACCTCAAAAAGAAAAATTGTGAAATTACACTTATATAATTGTAATAAAATGTTCGGAATATCAGTGAACATTTAAATTTGAATCTTATCATCTTCTTCTTCCTCGTTCGCCTTCAGACCTCCACATTTATGACTCTAATAAAGGCAGTAGTCAACTCAAGGTTCCCGACATCTCCAAATAGTTTTTCGTTGGCCTACACATTATTATCACAGTCAGTTCAAGGATGTAATTTTTTTGTTTTTCTTCAAAACAACATATTTCTGTAAATACCGTCACCAAAATTGGTGCAGAATGTCTCCATGTGGTGATTTAAAAACAGGCAGTAAAAGGTAAAGGAAACTATTACACACCCATTGAGGCATACTAGGAACATAATGTTAGTCCTATAATTTCTTGACCATCGACAGACTGCCTTAACATTACCAGAGTTGCTTTTATACCCCATTCATGAGGTTGGATCAACTTTGGAGCCATTTGTGGTCTAAAAATTCCTACCTCACCTGGGGATCGAACCATGGATCACCAAGCTAGGAAGCCTGTCCACTAGCCACTGTGCTACAACAGCAGTAAAAACAGGCAGTAGATACATATATTATTTCAGTAGGTGCTTTTGGTATTTATAAAAAAAATATAGGAAATTGAATGAAAAATCTTGTGAAATGCTTTAAATCATTTTTTTATTTGGTATAAAGATGTGTGTGTTATTCCTTGTGTGTGTTATTCCTTGTGTGTGTTATTCCTTGTGTGTGTTATTCCTTGTGTGTTTTATTCCTTGTGTGTGTTATTCCTTGTGTGTGTTATTCCTTGTGTGTGTTATTCCTTGTGTCTGTTATTCCTTGTGTATGTTATTCCTTGTGTCTGTTATTCCTTGTGTCTGTTATTCCTTGTGTGTGTTATTCCTTGTGTGTGTTATTCCTTGTGTCTGTTATTCCTTGTGTATGTTATTCCTTGTGTCTGTTATTCCTTGTGTCTGTTATTCCTTGTGTGTGTTATTCCTTGTGTCTGTTATTCCTTGTGTGTGATATTCCTTGTGTCTGTTATTCCTTGTGTGTGTTATTCCTTGTGTCTGTTTTTCCTTGTGTCTGTTATTCCTTGTGTCTGTTATTCCTTGTGTGTGTTATTCCTTGTGTGTGTTATTCCTTGTGTGTGTTATTCCTTGTGTGTTTTATTCCTTGTGTGTGTTATTCCTTGTGTGTGTTATTCCTTGTGTGTGTTATTCCTTGTGTCTGTTATTCCTTGTGTCTGTTATTCCTTGTGTGTGTTATTCCTTGTGTGTGTTATTCCTTGTGTCTGTTATCCCTTGTGGCTGTTATTCCTTGTGTGTGTTATTCCTTGTGTGTGTTATTCCTTGTGTCTGTTATTCCTTGTGTCTGTTATTCCTTGTGTCTGTTATTCCTTGTGTCTGTTATTCCTTGTGTCTGTTATTCCTTGTGTCTGTTATTCCTTGTGTGTGTTATTCCTTGTGTCTGTTATTCCTTGTGTCTGTTATTCCTTGTGTCTGTTATTCCTTGTGTCTGTTATTCCTTGTGTGTGTTATTCCTTGTGTGTTATTCCTTGTGTGTGTTATTCCTTGTGTCTGTTATTCCTTGTGTGTTTTATTCCTTGTGTCTGTTATTCCTTGTGTGTGTTATTCCTTGTGTCTGTTATTCCTTGTGTGTGTTATTCCTTGTGTCTGTTATTCTTTGTGTCTGTTATTCCTTGTGTGTGTGTTATTCCTTGTGTGTGTTATTCCTTGTGTGTGTTATTCCTTGCATCTGTTACTCCTTGTGTCTGTTATTCCTTGTGTCTTGTGTCTGTTATTCCTTGTGTCTGTTATTCCTTGTGTCTGTTATTCCTTGTGTGTGTTATTCCTTGTGTCTGTTATTCCTTGTGTC
Organism: Oreohelix idahoensis; assembly: GCA_024509875.1. Lineage (NCBI taxonomy): Eukaryota > Metazoa > Mollusca > Gastropoda > Stylommatophora > Oreohelicidae > Oreohelix > Oreohelix idahoensis. Next base: position 24,161 of record JAMPIV010009068.1, read on the forward strand.
TGTTATTCCTTGTGTGTGTTATTCCTTGTGTCTGTTATTCCTTGTGTGTGTTATTCCCTGTGTGTGTTATTCCTTGTGTCTGTTATTCCTTGTGTCTGTTATTCCTTGTGTCTGTTATTCCTTGTGTGTGTTATTCCTTGTGTGTGTTGTTCTTTGTGTCTGTTATTCCTGTGTGTGTTATTCCTTGTGTCTGTTATTCCTTGTGTCTGTTATTCCTTGTGTCTGTTATTCCTTGTGTCTGTTATTCCTTGTGTCTGTTATTCCTTGTGTGTGTTATTCCTTGTGTCTGTTATTCCTTGTGTGTGTTATTCCCTGTGTGTGTTATTCCTTGTGTCTGTTATTCCTTGTGTCTGTTATTCCTTGTGTCTGTTATTCCTTGTGTGTGTTATTCCTTGTGTGTGTTGTTCTTTGTGTCTGTTATTCCTGTGTGTGTTATTCCTTGTGTCTGTTATTCCTTGTGTCTGTTATTCCTTGTGTCTGTTATTCCTTGTGTCTGTTATTCCTTGTGTCTGTTATTCCTTGTGTCTGTTATTCCTTGTGTGTGTTATTCCTTGTGTGTGTTGTTCTTTGTGTCTGTTATTCCTTGTGTGTGTTATTCCTTGTGTCTGTTATTCCTTGTGTCTGTTATTCCTTGTGTGTGTTATTCCTTGTGTGTGTTGTTCTTTGTGTCTGTTATTCCTGTGTGTGTTATTCCTTGTGTCTGTTATTCCTTGTGTCTGTTATTCCTTGTGTCTGTTATTCCTTGTGTCTGTTATTCCTTGTGTCTGTTATTCCTTGTGTCTGTTATTCCTTGTGTGTGTTATTCCTTGTGTCTGTTATTCCTTGTGTGTGTATTATTCCTTGTGTGTGTTATTCCTTGTGTGTGTTATTCCTTGGCTGTTATTCCTTGTGTGTGTTATTCCTTGTGTGTGTTATTCCTTGTGTGTGTTATTCCTTGTGTCTGTTATTCCTTGTGTGTGTTATTCCTTGTGTGTGTTATTCCTTGTGTGTGTTATTCCTTGTGTCTGTTATTCCTTGTGTGTGTTATTCCTTGTGTCTGTTATTCCTTGTGTGTGTTATTCCTTGTGTGTGTTATTCCTTGTGTCTGTTATTCCTTGTGTGTTTTATTCCTTGTGTCTGTTATTCCTTGTGTCTGTTATTCCTTGTGTCTGTTATTCCTTGTGTCTGTTATTCCTTGTGTCTGTTATTCCTTGTGTCTGTTATTCCTTGTGTCTGTTATTCCTTGTGTCTGTTATTCCTTGTGTGTGTTATTCCTTGTGTCTGTTATTCCTTGTGTCTGTTATTCCTTGTGTCTGTTATTCCTTGTGTGTGTTATTCCTTGTGTGTGTTATTCCTTGTGTGTGTTATTCCTTGTGTCTGTTATTCCTTGTGTGTGTTATTCCTTGTGTGTGTTATTCCTTGTGTGTGTTATTCCTTGTGTGTGTTATTCCTTGTGTCTCAATGAACGATATGGAACCATTGGCAGTGCCCGGGATAGACTTCGGAGTTGCTAACCACGAGTTACTACCCCTGCGCAAGATCGTCATATTATGCTGAGTCACCTAAGGAATCGTTCTCTCCCGGCAACTCAAACAGCAAGAGCAATAGTGGATAGAAGTGGGCAAGTCTCTCGAATGACAGTCATATGACGACTCAGAGAAACAGGCCTTACTGCAAGACGACCTTATGTTGGGCCAAACTTTACTCACGGACATCGTCAGCAATGGGCAGAGCAACATGTCAGATGGACTAGACTGCAGTGGAAGGCTGTCCTATTCACAGACGACAGCAGATTCAAGATATCCTTTGCTGATGGACGTATACGGATTTGGCGATGGTGTGGAGAGCGCTTTGCAAATTGCTGTGCTCGTCAGCACAACCGATTTGGAGGTGGCAGTATTCACATTTGAGGAGGATTCAGTTTTCACCATCGCTTGCCTCTTCACGTCTTCCGTGGAAATGTTAATGCTGTGACATATCGAGATGAGGTTCTGGGTGCATTGGTTGCTCCTGCGTTCGCAAATTATCCAGACTTGCAGCTTCTCCAGCAGGATAACGCACGTTCGCACACCGCATGCATTACGCAGCAATATGCACAGCAGCAGAACATTGTGACGATTGATTGGCCTGCCCTATCACCAGACATGTCCCCTAAAGAACATCTGTGGGACGAGCTTGAACGCAGAGTCTACAGGCAAGGTTCTCCAACTAATCTGCAACAGCTTGAAGCTGCTCTTACACGTGAATGGGACTTGATTCCCCGGAATTTCCTTCAGAGACTTGTGCCTTCCATGCGGAGCCGCTGCCAAGCTTGCTTGCAAGCACACGGTGGACATACCAGATACTGAGGACAGTGTGAATGAATTTTTTTATTGGTTGCATTTTTGGTTTTCTCCCTTGCCTGCACAGAATGCAATGAATTTCATAACAATCAAATGTACAAATTAATGACCAGCATGGATTTATAGGAAAATGAATAAAGATTCCAAATATGTAAATTTGTAAACACTTATATTTACATTTCACACCCTGTTCCTGGATTATACAGGTGGTGCATTTTTAATGTGCTTCAATATATACAAGTATATATAGTAGATCTTTAGAGTGCTCAGTGTTGTTAAAGTAGACTCCAAAAGTTGCTGGGTTGCCGACCCCAACCTAACATTATGTACCTCCGGAGTCACGGATGAACATTCCTGAGGCTGGAAGTGACCTAGCTATAATACATATACAGGGTGGCCCAAAAAAAGTGAGAACATCTCGTACAATGTGTTTAACTGCATCCATAAAAGCTTAAATAGTTTACTGATTTACTTACTTAGCTATTTAACTATATGACGTTATTATTACGACCATTTTGAAAATATTTTAACCAGAATGACAAAAATCACAGCAGAAGACCGTATTCTGATTAAAAATTTGCGAATTGAAAAAAAAACAATGGGGTGCTAGTGTTATTAAACAAATTGACATCGACGGTACAACAGAACGTATACTCAGAAGTGGTTGTCCAAAGTCTGCTATAACACGACAGAACATTGAGCGGGTGAGTGAGCTGATCTGCAGCCAAGATGATGATCCTCACAGTCACAAAAATCCGCGGGAAATTGAAAGAGAAACGGGTATACCACGGGCGTCAGTGCAACGTATTGTAAAGCAAGATTTACAACTTAAAACGTACAAGCGTGTGATTGGGCAGACGCTCAACGAAAATTGCACATTGAAACGTTTGCAACGCAGCTACTTGAACGGTTTCCTAATGAGATTCTGATTAGCGTAATTACTTGGCATACAACTGTAAATGACAACACATTATATTAATTCAATTATATTAAATAACCCTTTGCTACGAGATGTTCTCACTTTTTTGAGGCCACCCTGTATTCCAAGGGGAAAGAGGTCATCGTGGCTATCAAAGGGTTGAGAAACGGAGAGGTACCGGGTCGTGATAACTTACATGCAGAGCTAGCTATTTATAACATATCCTGAGATGGCGGCGGATTTTTTATTTTTTTTTATTAATGTGTTTGCTACTTCATTTTGTAGCACGCCCCTTTCAACCATCTACCATGTACATGGATTTGTTGGTTATATCAGGACGTGTTTCTTTTATTGTAATATGTTTTTGTTTGTATTTGTTTTATATTATATTATCTCTAGTCGGTATTTTTCCTTTTGTAGTTATAGTTCAACATGGTTTTTAAAAAAAATTCCAATATATGCTATTTTCTAAGTTAGTATGTTTTTGATTTTTACTGGATGGTTTATTTGGTTAATCTGTATGTTTCTGGGGCGAGTCTTTCACCAGTTTGGACTACTGGTTCAATTCCTTATTTGATTTTTATATGTTAGCTTTAGTTTTTGTAATATAGTGTTTTATTAACTTTTGCATTTCTGAAGGGCTCTTTGTGCCTATGAGATTTTCTACACTCATTTCTACCTTGTGGTTACTACAGTATGTCTTAATGTTTTGCCTCTGTTGGTCATATTTTTTGCAGTCCACTAGAAAGTGCCTAATTGTGTTTGGTTCTTGACACTCTTCACATGTGGGTTCCTCTATCATGAAATATCCAGTTCCCAGCTTGAGTCTCAGCAATTTTTTATTAATTGGTATTTTTAGTTCATCTTTTATTTGACATTTTTTGCTTGGTTTTTTAAGGATTTTATATGAGTGTCTTGCTTTTTTACTTAGGTCCCATGCTGTTATCCATTCTTTAGTTATTTTTTGAGCAATTAAGCTCTTAATTTCAAACTTCCCTAAGCCTACTTCAATTTGGTTATGGCTAGTTCTCCCCCCTTTGGCTTCTTTGTCTGCTAGCTCATTTCCTGCTATCCCCACATGTGATGGTATCCATGTTAGTGTTGCACTGCATCCTATATTTTGTAGATATGTATTAACCTGTAGTATTTCTTCTATAATGTCTGGCCTGCTGCCTTGTTCTGTTTCTGATTGCTAGTACTGATGATAGGGAATCTGTGAGAATGGTTACTTTTTTTGGTGGATTTTCTGCAGCTATTTCTAAAGCTTTTAGGATTGCCACTAATTCTGCTGTAAAGATAGATGTATTACTTGTTACTTTGTATCTTTTATAAATTTTTAATTTTGGTATTGCTATTCCTGCTCCTAATTGTCCTTCTTCATCTTTGGACCCATCTGTATATATATAGTTAGGCTATTATTTGTATACCGTTCTATGTACTCTAGTGTTTTACTTTTTGCTGAGATTATGTCGTTAGATTTATTTATGATCTTTGATAAGTGGGAGTCAGTTTCTGGCACTTTTAATTCCCATGGTGGGATCTTTGCTTTATACAGAGCACTACTGTTTATCGCATTAAACAGGTCTGGGTATTGATCCACTTCATCCATTGTTTTCCACCCTGACGGGTATCTATTATGGTTTAATGGAATGTGGCCTATGTACTGGTTACCCCTATCAAAGGTTTTATGTGCCGGGTGAGTTGGATCTTTTGCCACTCTTGCCCAGTAGCTGAATCTCAGTTCTTTTCTCCTTAGCTCCAGGGGTATAATGCCTAGCGCTACTTCTAGTGCTTCTGCTGATGTTCCCTTTGAGGCACCTGCTATTATTGACAGTGCCTGGTTTTTGACTGTGTCTAGTTTCTTCTTATTGCTTGGGGCGGCTGATGCATAGACAACACTGGCATAGTCAAGTTTGCCTCTAATAAATGATTTATAGAATGTTAACATTGTCTTATTGCAGGCGCCCCAATCACTTCCTTTCATATATCTTAGCATATTAATAAGTCCTCTACTGCTTTGCACTAAAAGGTCTATGTGTTTGTTCCAGTTTAGTTGCTGGTCTAGTACCATGCCAAGAAATCTAGTTGATTTTGCTGTGCATACTTTTTGCTTATTAATGCTTATGTCAATTATATTGTTTTTAATTACACGCCCTCTACTGAAAATCATTCCTATGGTTTTTTTTTTTAACGTTTAGATTAAATCCCCACTTGTTCATCCAGTCAGATACTTTATCTATTTGTTTTTGTACTGTTTTATAGAGGAATGGGAGATTTCTTCCCGTTCTCCATATCGCAGCATCATCTGCAAACTGAGATAGGTTGTTTTTTAAGTCCTTAAACTCGTCGCCTAGGTCGTTGACCATAATCGTAAAAATTGATGGTGATATTACTGATCCCTGGGGAATTCCATTCTGTTGCTCATATACCTCAGATCTATCATTGTTTATTTGTACCATGAAGTATCTATCCTGCAGGAAGTTTTCTAGGTAATTGTAGGTTCTGCCTACTATACCTAGTTTCCTGATTTTATGTAGTGCACCCTCCCTCCAACACTCATCATATGCTCTTGCTACATCAAGGAATATAGCTACTGTCTTTTCATTCCTTTTGAAGCCTGTTTTAACATCATGTTCCAGCCTCAGCAGTTGCTCTATTGTACTATGTTGGCTTCTAAAGCCTGCCTGGGTTGGACTGTACAAATTATGCTTTTCGAGATGAAATTTTAGTCTGCTGTTGACTATTGTTTCTAGAATTTTTCCTAGATGTGATGTTAACGATATTGGCCTGTATGAGCTGACATCATGTGCTTCCTTATCTGGCTTTAGTATGGGGATGACTACTGCTGTCTTCCATGAACATGGTATTTTTCCCGTGTGCCAGATTTTGTTGTAGAGTGATGCAATCACTCTTAGAGTTGTATTTGGTACCTTTTTGAGGATTTCATAGCTCAGAATGTCTTCCCCAGAGGTAGTATTGGTTTTTTCTGCTAAAGCTCTTTCTATTTCATCTACTGTAATATCTGCATTTAAATACTTAGCATCCTGTGTGGTTTCCATATTTTCTTCTTTTAATTTTTCTAGCAGTGTTTTTCGTCTATTTATTTCTGCCTTATCTAGACTGTCTATTGAACTAACCTGATAAAAGTATTTAGCTAGTATGTTGGCTTTTTCTCTATCTGTTTCAGCTCTCTCTGGTATTTTAATTGTTGGGATTTTAAATTTCTTGCTGTTTCCTCCTTTAATTGCTTTTAGTTTTCTCCAAACTGTAGTTATTTGGGACCTATGGTTTAATGTTTGACAAAATTTTCTCCAACTCTTTTCTTTAGCTCTGAATATTATTTTATTTGTTTCATTTCTTATTTTTTTATAGTTTGTGTAATTCTCTTCAGTTTTGGCTTTTCTTTACTTTGTAAGGGCCCTCTCCCTCAATTTCAGTTGTTCTGAACATCTGTCTGTCCACCATGGTACTGGATTTTTATCTTTGTTTCTTTTCCTATTTTTACCTTTTTGTGTTGGTTTTAAGTGCTCAGGCATATTCCTGTTTGGTATATATTTTATTGCTATTTTTAAAATCTCATTTGTTAGTTTTTCTGCAAATATATCTATACTGTTAGATTCAATTTGTTCTATGCTTAGTTTATCTAGCTCTAATTGGAAGGACTCCCAATTTGCCTTTTTTAGGTTGAATGTGGGTTTCGAGCTTTTTGGACTAGTTCTATATTTGTCGTTTAGGTTTATTTCTATGGGTAAGTGGTCTGAGCTGGAGTCATTCAGTACTTCCCATTTAGTAGAGGCTAGGTTTGGTGTTATAATACTTATGTCTATTGCTGTATCTCCTCCACTGTTGCATGGGTTAACCCTTGTCACTGAGCCATCATTTAGTATGATTAGCTCAGCACTTTCAATGTAGTCCAACAGTCTTTTTCCTGCTGGATCATTACTGTTGTTACCCCATGCCTCATGGTGTGCATTAAAGTCACCTACCAATAATGTTCTTTGGTCTATTTGTGTGTTAATAGTGGCAATGTCCCTATCGGTTATATTACCCTTGGGGCTATAAATGTTTATTATTTTTAAGTTATCAGGCTCACTGTCTAATGTTATACTTATTCCTTCAATATTTTCTGTGTTGAATTGTTCCCAATTTAATATTTTGTAGTCTTCATGTATTAAAAAGGCCACGCCCCCTCCTCTTCCCTCAGGTCTATCATTTCTAAGTGTTATATACCCTTGGTAGTTCAGTTTTTGTTTGGGGTTCAGGAGGGTTTCTTGTATTGCAAAGATGGGTTTTGCCTCCTTATACTGTCCCATAAGAGACATCAAGTTCTTCCTGGCACCCCTACAGTTCCACTGGACTACTTTGATAGCTCTAGAGTCTTTGGTCCCCATTTAGTATGGTTAGCTTAGTTATGTTATTGTTTTTATTAGGTTTTTTGATAAGGGATCTACTTTTTTTGGTTTTGCACTTTACCTCTTATGTTCTCTACAAACTCATCATTCCAAGTAACCATTATACTCTGAACTCTTTCTGCGAGGTATGGTAGGTGTAGTTCCACTGTTTCCTTAAATTTTTTTTCCATATTTTCTATAGGCCTAGCTCTTTCTCTCTCTATTTTTTTTTAGGATTTCTTCATTAGCTTCTTTTATCTCTGCTATTTTTTTGAGGTCTCTCTCTATTTCCTTTTGTGCTGTTTTCATTTCTTCTAGTACCTGTCTGGCTTGGATGAGGATATGTTCCGTCTCTTCTGTGTTGTCATCTTCTTTACTGTTTATGGGTGTTTTGATTTTATCATCTTTCTGGATTTTTTCCTTTATGTCTTTCATTTCACTGGTTATTTGTTTTATTTGTTTCTTATTGATATTTTCTTGAGAGTTTTGGAGATGGTTGTTGGTTTTCTGTCTTTCTTTTATTTGCCAGAATGGTTTGTTTGTTTCTAGTGATTCTTTTAATATGTGTTTTGTCTCTTGATAGACTGGGCATCCCTGATACCTGGCACTGTGGTTACCCTGGCAGTTTGCACATTTTCTGTTTTTGTTTTCTCGTTTATAATCTTTGTCCTCCTTAGCCATTGGACAGTCCACATGTCTGTGTGCTCCCGCACAGAAACTACACCGTGTCGCTCTTTTACACACATGTTGGGTATGGCTAAAGCCTTGACAGTTTGTGCATTGTATAATGCTAGGTATGAATACCTCTGTCATTTTGGCTCTCTGGTGGAGTTTGACTTGCTTGGGTATTTCTGTGCCCTTTACACTTATCACTACCACTGTCGTATTCTTTTGCTCTTTGGTTTTGATTCTTTCTACTTTTTCTATCTCTGTTTGTGGGTTTTCTTTCGTTATGTTAGTGTGGATCTCCTCTTCTGTTAGGTTTGAGTCGACCCCTTTGATGACGAATCTTCTAATTTCCTTGATCAATTCAATCTTTACCTTTATCCCATGTGCGAGTTGTGCTTCTTTTGGGTTACTTTTTAATTCATGTAACAGTGCCTTGCCTTTTTCTGTGTTGTTTACAGTGATTGTTACTCCATTTCCATGTCTTTGCACTTTGTCAATATATTTTTTTTCCTATTATTGCTTCTAGAATGACCAGGATTTTGTCATCCGGGAGAGATCTCAGTGTGGCTTCTGTTCCAGCTATCTGAGTTATTTTGATTCTGTTTTTGGTTTCTTTGTTTTCTCCTCCTCTGGTTTCCTGACTTTTTTTGCTTGTGGTCTCGTGGTTGTCTTCTTTCCTGTGTCCTGTCTGTTTGTTTGCTGTCCGGGTTCCTGCGTCTTTGTTTTTGTTGTTTCTGCTTACTGCAGTTTTAATTGCGCCTCCTTTCAGATTTTCCTTTATTGTTTCTATTTTGGGTCCAATTTCTGTGTTTCTGACTATAGGGCTAGTGATCCTGTTCTTTTCTGTCGGGTTTGGTGTTCTACCCTTTTCAGCTGGTTTGACCCACGCTTTTCCCTCTCCGGATTGCGACCTGAGCATTGGTGGCATTGTGATTTATCCTCTGGTTCACTCTGTCTAATGCTAAATAACACAAATTAAGATAAATTATGACTAGGCCTATTTATTTTACTAAAAATAAAACAATTTAAAAAATAATTAGTAGATTATTTCCCTTGGCATTATAAGCTGGCTGCACTTCTTTTCCTTTTTTTTTTTTTTTTTTAAATATTGTCTAATTATTCTATCTTTATTTTATACCTATCACTGATGACTTACAATTAGTATTTATGCTCTATCTATGCTAAATTAACACAAGACAAGTTATTAATATTTTTTTTTAATATATAAATTTTAAATTATGTTTAGATATCAATAGTTAAAAGCTGACTAGTCCTACTACTAAGCTAGTAAATTTGAATTAACTTTAATTTTGTTCACGCGCGTCTCAACGATGAAAGATGCCTGTATTAATTACACAAAGAAAAACAAGATGGCTACGGCACTTTACAAAAGAAGACCCCACGTGGTTGGCCTACCTGGGCTTATTTATTCTATTTCCCTTATATTTTTATTTAAACCAATACTCCAATCAATTATTAACTAACGTTAAAAGCAATTAACCAATACTAGAGGTTATTAATAATATTGAGATTAAATATGTTAGCGAAGAGAAAAAACTTATCTGAAATTCGTCTTGTGTAGCGTACTGAGAACTTTCACTGGTAAGATGCTAAGAACGCTGTGTGAATGACTCGAATGGTAGATTAGTATTGATACTGGTAGATGTTAGGATCGTTTTAAGAGGATGGGTGGCGGCGGAGGTATCAAAGCCACTGTTTACACCAGTATGGTTTTCAGCGACAACCACGCTGGAGTGGAACAGGGGAATAGTTGTCGGATTGCCATAGGGTGGTGGACCTTACTGAATGCATCGGTTGGAGAGGAGTTGCTCTCCTATCGGTGCCCGGGAAATAATGGGCTGGATAACTGTTCGGGGAATTTCTGGAGCCCTCTGCCATGGGGTGCAGAGGGGACGGGCAGGATTCGGAAGTAGTGAGCATTATGCGGACCATGTCTTCTCTCTTGGGAACATAATGGAGCATTGTTCGGAGTGGCAGAGACACTGTGTATCAGCTTTGTTGATTTTTGAAAAGACATTTGATAGCATTCACAGGGGCAGTCTGTGGGAAATACCTGAGGGCTTATTGAATCCCTGGGTGCATATTGTCCATCCTCACAAGCCTGTATGTAAGTTTAACGTTTGATGTGAAAACAGGAGTGCAAAAGGAATACTCCTTATCAACCACTCTATTTTAAACTATCATAGGCAGGGTGATGTGCCAGACAATATGGTATGCCACTAGAAGAATTGAGTGGACAGCATTCTCTTCACTGCAGGATCTCGAGTACGCAGATGACGTTGCTCTATTTGCACACTCACGTCGGCTCGTCTGGGTAAAAACTGACGGTCTGAGTGGACCTGGTCAACGGGTGGGACTAGACAGGTCGTGACACTCGGTGTGAGAAATCCTGTGCCCATGTTATTAATAGACCAGGGGCTGGAAAATGTAGGCACATTTACAAACGTGAGAGAAATGGTGAGATCAGATGACGGAAACAGCGGAGACATCATCGGATGAATAAAAGGAAGCGGAGTGATCCTGTATGTTTCAGTAGCTTTTGTTTTGTGAAGCTTAGGAGTTTCTGTCTGGCAGTAATCAACATAGATTTGATTGTTGCTCTAGTTACTAGCATACGACTCATATTTTGCCATCTTATTAGATTGTCTACCTCGCTTAGAAAATAATTTTCCAGTGCGATGCAGTCACTGTCAATTCCATGTACAGTTTTCTTGATAATTATAAGTTTTAACTACTATACCTAATTTCATAATCTTATATAGTGCACCCTCCCTCCAACACTCATTATATGCTCTTGCTATATCAAGGAATATTGCTACTTTCATTTCACTCTTTTTGAAGCCTGTTTTAACGGCATGTTACATCTTCAACAATTGCTCTATTGTACTATGATGGCTTCTAAAGCTCGCCTGTGTTTAACTGCACAAATTGTGCTTTTCTAAGTGAAATTTTAATCTGCTGTTGACTATTGTTTCTAACATTTTTCCTAGATGCGATATTACCGATATTGTCTTGTATGAGCTGACATCATGTGTTTCCTTGTTTGGCTTTAGTATGGGGATGACTACTGCTGTCTTCCATGAACATGGGATTTTTCCCATGTGCTATATTTTGTTGTAGAAGGATGCAATCACCCTTAGAGTGATGTTTGATACCTTCTTGAGGATTCAATAGCTCAGAATGTCTTGTTAGGGTGTGGTGTTAGTTTGTCCTGCTAATGCTCTTTCTGTTTAATCTACTGTAATATCGTCATTTAAATAATTAGCGTCCTGTTTGCTGTCGGTATTTTCGTCTTTTAATGTTTTTAGCAGAATTTTTCGCTTATTTATCTCTGCCTTATCTAGGCTGTCTACTGAACTAACCTGATATAATTACAAGTATTTAGCTAGTATGTTAGCTTTTTTTCTACCTGTTTCAGCTCTCTCTGGTATTTTAATTGTTTGGATAATACATTTATTGTTCTTTACTCCTTTAATTGCTTTTTATTTTCACCAAACTGTAGTTATTTGTGATCTAAAGATTTAATGTGTGACAAAATGGTCTTCAACTCTTTTATTTAGCTCTGAATATTATTTTATTTGTTTCATTTCTTATTTTTTATAGTCTGTGTAGTTATCTTCAGTTCTGGTTTTTCTATTGTTTATAAGGACCTTTTCCACAATTTCAGTTGTTCAGAGCATCTTTCTGTCCACCAAGGTACTGGATTGTTATCCTTTTTTCTTTTCTTATGTTTACCTTTTTGTGTTGGTATTAGAGTGACAAGGCATATTTCTGTTTGGTATACATTTTATTGCTATTTTTAAAATCGATATGTTAATCTTTCTGCAAATATATCTACACTTTTAGAATCAATTTGTTCTTTGCTTAGTTTACTAAGTTCTAATTAGAACCAGTTTGCTTTTTTTTAAGTTTTTAAATTGAATACAGATTTGGAGCTTTTTGGACTAGCTCTATGGGCACGTGATCCGAGCTGGAGTCATTCAGTACTTCCAATGGAACAGCGGATAGGTTTGGTGTAATAATACTTATATAAAAAAGTACCTACTGCTGTATCTACTCCTCTGCTGCATGGGTTAATCCTTGTGATTGTGAGCCTTCATTTAGTTTGATTAGCTCAGCTCTTTCAATATAGTCCAACAGTCTTTTTTCTGCTGGATCATTACTGTTGTTACCCCATGCATTGTAGTGGGCATTGATATTTCCTATCAGTAACGTTCTGCTAGTTATTTTGGTTCAGATATCTTCTATATCAAGGTCAGTTATATTTCCCCTTGTGCGATATATATATATATATATATATATATATATATATATATATATATATATATATATATATATATATATATATATATATATATATATATATATATATATATATATATATATATATATATATATATATATATATTATCTTTAACTCTTCTGGTTTGTTGTCTATATTTATAATTATTCCTTGCACAAACTGCTCCCATTTTAATATTTTGAAATCGTCATGTACTAAAAAGCCACACCGTATCATCTTCCCTCTTGTCTATCATTTGTAAGAATTTTACACCCGTGGTAACTGAGTATGTGTTTGGGGATCACTAGTGTCTCTTGTATTGCGAAGATTGGTGTTGATTATTGTCCCACAAGAGACATCAGGTTCTTCCTGACACCCGTACATGTCCACGGAACTACTTTGATAGATCTATGATGTTTAGTCTCCATGTTATATGGTTAGCTTAGTTATGGTGTTGTTTTTATTTGATTCATTGATAAGAGATCTATTTTTGTTGTTTTGCCCACCATCTCTCATGTTCTCCACATACTCCTCATTCCAATTAGCCATTTTACTCAGCACTCTTTCTACGAAGTATGGTAGGAGTAGTTCGACAGTTACCTTAATTTTTCTTCCATATTTTCTTTGTTTTCCTAGTTTATAAAAATGTTATTCTCTTGCCTTTTTTCTTCTGTCTAAAGAGCTCTTTCCATCTCTGTTTATTTTTTTAGAATTTCTTCATTAGTCTCTTTAATTTCTACTTTTTAAAATTAGGTCTCTCTCTCTATTGCCTGTTGTGCTGTTTTAGATTCTTCTAGTACCTGCCATATTGGGTGAGGTTATGTTCGGTATTGTCTATGTTTTTATTGTGGTATTATGAGAGGGTATTGATGTTACTAAACTAAGGGTAAACAAAGTGAGGTCCAGCTGTGTAAGTTCCCTGAGTCTAATTGCTGATGATGATGGCAGGGTCCCTATCCGCTACCTCTCTAAGATCTCACTCTGTGTAAAATAATCTCTGTGATGTTGTGTGGCAAGTGTCTAGGGTAATGTATCTATGGTGATGTATGAAAAATATCAAAACAAAACTTTAACTCAATAAAAGTGAAGTAAGTAAGACTGTTGGTAAAGTTATATTAATGTTTTCCAATTATTTATTTTCCTGTACCTCAATTCTTTTGGGACAGGAATGTTTTCAAATTAATAAAATTTTATTTACAACATAGAAATAAATAAAAAGGACCCTTTGTCCATACTGGTACATTAAAGTGTCACTGAATGAGTATCCCACATTCTGGTATACTACTATCTATAACCAATAGTAAATTATGTGAGAGTCTGTTAGTATCATCACGGCCACAGGGATTTCTATTTTGGTTGTGGAAATTATTAAATGAGGTATTATCTGCCCATGTAAAGGGACTTGACCTGACAAACTATCTGAAGTGGATGCCTGTTGACTCTTCAAGGTCCACACAATAGTTGTCTTCTGAACTCAGATGCAGCAGGCAGCTCTTCTGAGGCTTCAATCTACCCAAGTTCTGCCTACACCAGGTTTCCTGCCACCAATAAGTACTAGGCAATAGAGGTGGGCAAATCGAGACAGTCCGTTGTTTCGAGACAGTCGGCTCAGTGATTCAAACTGTGTCAACGCTCTGTGTCGACACACCGGCACATTTTGCCCCTATCGGGTAGAAAGAAGTCTCTAATAGACAGTCATGAACTGTGTGAGACGATGTCTTTGTTTTTTCTTGCGCGGTACTGGCGTATGTGAAAATCTATGGCGTTTCGTGTGACCACAATTCAATATTTTCAACCAAGTCTTCATTATGATGAAATAAAACGGAGATATGATGATAGCTGAAGTATATGTGAAAATAATAAAAAAACAACAATAATAATAACAGTAATAATAACACATAATATCAAACTAGAGTAAGCTAGTTTTGGTAGACAATGATTCAAATCTACACCGAGTACACAGATATCAGCAGAGCTAATAAAGTGTCCATTACATTTATACGAACACACGGACACTTTCAACTTTAACATAGTGCCTAAAACATTGACAACTGCAGCACTGACACAATTTCCAGTGTCTATAACTTCTCAGCAAAAATAATATCACTTGTAAAATCAAGTCATCATAACATATCCCTGAAAAATATGACATGTTTGATATTCCAAACTATCTTTGAATGTTCAGGAAAAGTCTTTTATCTTCTCACTGCAAAGGTCCAGGAGCTTGGTGAGACAATGATACAGTGTGCCTCTTTGCAAAACAGCGAAGCAGACGGGAACTGAAACTGCGGTCCGATACACGAAGCAGGCTATGTGTCGAATCTGCGTGAGACAGTGTGTCTCTGCAAAACAGACAGGAACTGACACTGTATCGACACCGCAAGAAGGCTGTGTATCGAATCGTTCGGGTATGGTGCTGTTTCGACGCATTGTTTCGACTCATACACACAGTAGCCATCTCTACTAGGCAATATAACCCTGAAAAAGAAGGATATTCCCTCCCATTTATATGCTGGCTATAACAATTCCACACCTAATCAATATTAAGATTATCTGTGCTCAGTCACGTGTGCAAACCATTTGCACCAGACCATATTTTCTTTGACTTCACTCCGTCCTGTGTTTACATTCTTCTTCCCATATGGCTGCAACGCCCCTGTCACCTTATGCATTGATTGTCTTCCCTACCATCAGCTGGGGTATACAATTTTCTTCTTGTGACCTGTTAAATATTTTGTTCAAACATCCTAGGTATGTTTTCATGTGTCATTAGAACACTGAGGCACTGCAGAAGATTGCTAGTGGCCTCTGGACTTACAGTCTTAAGATTTTATGGCAATATTCAAACATTTTTACACATTTTATTTCACTTTCCAAATAAATCTGCTTTTGGCACATTCCTACTTGGGTTGTCGTGACCCTAATTTCTTTCCCAATAGGCAGTATCGAAACCAAATTATTGCGCACAATCTGTGGCCAGTTACATGTTAAAGACGCGTCAAAAAAAATTAACTAATTTTGGACCATAAACATTGAGCGTTATTCGGTGTGTTCGCTCGTCTGATTTTATTTATATCTTATATATCTTAGTTATTTATAGACCGATTTCCAATATTAAAAGTGATAATTACACGGTCAACTGTCCTCTATCTACCCCTTTAGGTTTCCTTTATTTATTTCTCCCCGTTTTCATCTGTGTAATTTTTAAGTAATTTATTGTGCTTTTTCCCGACTGGAAATATTAATAAAATAAATGTTTCTACGTCAAAATAGTTTTATTATGGGAAATCTTTAGTTTAATATATTAATCAATATCAGCGCTACAATTCCAAATATCTCTTTCCTTTTAATTCTTTTTAGTTTTTGAGAAATAAATTATTTAATTTTGATTAAAAGCACAGAATCGGCATTTTTGCTATTACAACCAAGACACGGATTCACTTTACTACATTTATCTTCTTTACTGTTGCATATGCGTGTTTTATTTTCACCTTCTTTCTGTATTTTTTCCTTTATGTCTGTTACTTTAGTAATTTTGTGTGTGTGTATTATTTGTTATTTTCTTGGAGGTTATGGAGATGGTTGTTTATTTTCTTTGATTTTCCAGAATGGTGTGTTTGTTTCTAATGATTCTTTGAGTGTGCGTTTTTCTCTTGACAGATTGGGCAACCTTGATACCTGACACTGTGGTTAACTTGGTAGTTTGGACATCTTCTATTTTTGTTTTCTTGTTTGTAGTCTTTGTCCTCCTTAGCCATTGTGCAGTCTCCAGGTTTGTGTGCTCCCACACAGAAACTGCATCGTGTTGCACTTTTACAAACATTCTGCGTAAGGCTAAAGCATTGACAGTTCGTGCATTGGATAATGTTAGATATGAAGATTTCTGTCTTTTTTGGCTCTGTGGCGCAGTTTGACCTCCTTGGTCATTTGTGTACCTACTATGCTTATCACTACCACTGCAGTATTTTTGTGTTGATTAGTTTTTACTCTTTCTACATTTTCTATCTTTATTTCTGGGTTTTTTTTCCATTATATTATCTGGATCTCCTCTTTTGTTAGGTTAGGATCGACTCCTTTGAAAATAAATGTTCATATTTCTTTGATCAGCTTAATTTGTATCTTTATCTTATGTGCAAGTAGCACTTCTTTACGATTACTCCTCAGCTTCTTCATTAGAGTAATGGCTTTTCCTGTGTTGTTTAATGTGAGTATTACTAAATTTGATTGGGTTTTAGATGTTGTCAATGGATTTTTTTATCTATTGCTTTTTCCAGGATGTCCAGGATTTTGTCATCCAGGAGAGCTCTTCTTGTTCTTCTTCTTCCTCGTTCGTCCTGAAAAGGACGGTGGTTGCGTTGTGTCTGTTTACGCCTAAGCTGTGATATCTGCACCTTTCGGTCGACACATACGACTTCTGCACGGCATTTTTTGGGACCGGGTTTGCCTTCCCTCTTTGATCCGTACTCGCTCAGCCAGACTGCACTGCTGCAGACTGTTTCCAGGACCACCACGTGGAGGTGGAGTACGGTCTTGACCAGCTCTGGTTCGCTGATCCTGATGCAAGCAGTCAAGCTATGGGTCGCTGACTGCATTTTCTATTGCTGCATCTTTGGGTTCCAGGAGAGCTCTAAGCCTGGCTTCTGTTCCAGCTATTTATGAGATTTTAACTCTTTTTTTGTTTCCTTCAGACTGCGGTTGGAATACTCTTTATTTCCTCCTCCTCTGGTTTCCTTACTTCTTTTAGTTGTGTTTTCCTGGTTGTTCTAATTTTAACCTTCCCCGTGTCCTGTCAGTTTGTTAGCTGTCTGTGTTCCCGATTCTTCATCTTTGTTGTGTCTGCTTACGGTAGTTTTTATTTCTGATCCTCCTTTCAGTTTTTCTCTTATTGCCTCTGTCCTGTACTTTAGTTCTGTGTCACTGATTTAGGGCTCGTGGCCTGGTCTTTTCTGTCTGGTTCGGTGTTTTGTCCTTTTCAGTTGTCTTGACCACGCTTTTCCTTCCTTACTGATCGTCGCTGGCATTGTGTTTCTATTAATTTTGTTGTCTTTCTTTTTTCCGTTAGCTCCATTTGTTTTAATTTGCTACTAATATTTTTATTATGTGATTGGTTTTTATGTACTTAATATATATCCTTTGTCTAACCGTTTTATTCTTAAATTATGTATAACTCAATTTCCTTTTTTTTATTCTTTTAAACCTATCGAGTAGACCTAACCGACGAAATTCACTTAGGTACTATTTATTCTATGATCACCTTGTTGAACACTTAATCAACACAAGTTGTCATTCTAATTGGGTCTATTAACGAGGACAACTTAACTTAACATTTCAAACGCTCAAATACTGAAAAAAATGAACTAATACTGTCTGCTGCTGAGCATGATAATTCTTAATGTAAGCATTCAATGAAATGGAATGTTGTGGATAAAGAGAACTGGGAGTGTTGTTGGTGTTCTGTGGTGGGGTAGACCAACCAAAAAAAACAAAAAAACAAATGGAGAAGAGAGCTGGATACAGAAATAAAAATTATGAGGAAAACATAGAAAGAACATGAGCTAATGGGCTGTGACCAAATAACTTGGCATGTGTTTGTTGAAGGCCTATGCTCCGTGGGAAGCTAGCGGTATTGTATTTTGAATGGTGCTTTACACTGGAGGTCACGTGACTTTTACTCATTACGGAACAATGTAAAAGTAAAGATCTGTAAATATGCTTGTACTTCTTCACAGTGCGAACATTTTTAGTCTGTTTTTTCTACGATTTGAATTACAGACTTATGATCAGCTTTGTAATGATATTGGAAGTACTTTTTTGTCTTTGTGTTTAAGAGAACCACAGACTTTGATATGTCAAGTTTATTAACTCCAGTTTCTGGTTGTTTCAGGCGCATGCTGGTTCATCCTAGACCTCTCTTCTGTTTTCTGCACTTATACGTGCCTTCTGAATAAAGATTTGCGTTGTGCTTTATTGTTGTTTTAAATTCGGAATGTCTGTATTATAAGAGATGAAATGTAGAGTCGTTAGAACGCCTTTTTCTTGAGGTAAAATTCCGTGTTCAAACATAGCAGTAGCATGCTCCAGTGTGCATAGACGTAAATGGGTGTCTGACTTTGACTTCTGAGTTAGACATATCAAACATAGCAGTAGAATGCTCCAGTGTGTCTAGATGGAACTGGGTGTTTGATTTCTGAGTTAGAGAGATCAAACGTAGCAGTAGCATGCTCCAGTGTGCCTAGATGTAAATGGGTGTCTGACCTTGACTTCTGAGTTAGATAGATCAATAGCAGCGAACAAGAGGGACTCTAATACTTGACTCAGGTACGACAGTACCCGCCAATGTACTTCCGTTTCTTGGTTACATTTGTATTTTCACATTACTGTTATTTGCCACAGGAAATCTAAGGGCATTAATCATGTAGACCTGATCATGATCATATTTATAAGACTACAGGTAACCATGAAACACAAATACTGAAATTAAAATCATGAAAGTATGCGTGCTGCGCTAAACTAATCTCTCCAATCTTGTTATATTTTTACCATTAGCTTCAATATCATTAATTCTGATATTTATTTCCTGCAGCCGCGATTTACAGACTTTGATCGAAAATTCTCAGACGTGCCATACTGTTTCACCCTGGGATATTAATTGTTGGAATGTCATAGACGTGTGAGTCAACACTACACAAGAGAACTCCTTTATTGACAGATTCACAAAAAAGACAATTTATGACCACAGCTTTTGCAATATGGTAAATTAGAATGAAACATTTTAAAGATTTTACTGGTTAATACGGTATAATGTTCTGCTGTTCACAAACAGGAGAGCTTGTTGACTTGTGAGGCAGATTTCTTATATGTAACAATAAAACCAACCAAAATTCGATAAAGAAATGTCTGAATAAAAGACGAAAATAAAACACATGATTGCATACTGATAATACTTACTTACTTAGTCGTTCTCCTTTTAACGTGAGGTGTAGAGGTTTGGAAGAGAGAGCGCCAGACTATCCTATGGGCTGTCTTCGTCTTGGTCTGGTTCTATTCAAATCTAGTAACCACCAAAAAAAAGGGAAAGGTAGAAGATAAATATACAATACCCGCAATGTTTAATCTGTGTAATGAGTAATTGTTGGCTCTGTGTGCTTTATTTAGTTGTCATCATTTACATTTTCTAATTCACTTCATAACGAGTTTGGAACCATCACTGACGTGATCCTTGCTAAATGTCAACATGTTTTGTCAATTACAATTACAGAACATTATAACACATCACTACAGGGAAATCTCATCAACACAGAACATTATAACACATCACTACATGCAAATCTCATCAACACAGAAAATTATAACACATCACTACAGGTAAATATCATCAACACAGAACATTATAACACATCGCTACAGGCAAATCTCATCAACACAGAACATTATAGCACATCATTACAGGGAAATCTCATCAACACGGAACATTATAACACATCACTACAGGCAAATCTCATTAACACAAAACATTATAACACATCACTACAGGCAAATCTCATCAACACAGAACATTATAGCACATCATTACAGGCAAATCTCATCAACACAGAACATTATAGCACATCATTACTGGGAAATCTCATCAACACAGAACATTATAACACATCACTACAGGCAAATCTCATCAACACAGAACATTATAGCACATCAGTACAGGCAAATCTCATCACCACAGAACATTATAACACATCACTACAGGGACATCTCATCAATACAGAACATTATAACACATCACTACAGGCAAATCTCATTAACACAGAACATTATAACACATCATTACAGGGACATCTCATCAACACAGAACATTATAACACATCACTACAGGGACATCTCATCAATACAGAACATTATAACACATCACTACAGGCAAATCTCATCAACACAGAACATTATAGCACATCATTACAGGCAAATCTCATCAACACAGAACATTATAACACATCACTACAGGGACATCTCATCAATACAGAACATTATAACACATCACTACAGGCAAATCTCATCAACACAGAACAGAACCAAGGAGTAAGATGGGCAGAGCACTCCAGAGAAACACTAAATCAGGTGTCGTAATCAGTCGTTTCCGATCTACTGATAGATCCCAGTGGATGATTTGG
This sequence comes from Oreohelix idahoensis, assembly GCA_024509875.1. NCBI lineage: Eukaryota > Metazoa > Mollusca > Gastropoda > Stylommatophora > Oreohelicidae > Oreohelix > Oreohelix idahoensis. The sequence goes on from JAMPIV010009068.1 coordinate 44,926, forward strand.
TAGATCTTTAGGTCACTGAAGGGAAACACGAAATATTTTTTTAAAGAGGGAAATTTCGGACTAGACTTTTCCTACCAGTATTTAAAGTCGTATTCTTCCCAGGATCACGGGTACTTTTTCCCGCTTTTCCAATGTGAACTCTCGATTAGCTACTAAAGTGTACCACGAACTGCATGAGATAGCAATGCGGTCTTGTCTTAGTAAGGTTATATATATATAAATATTCTTCTTCCGTCCTTAGCCAAAGACCGACCAAGCAGTCAGAGGCCATCACGCCTTGTGGCGTCTTAAGGGCAACAGCAGATTGATTTTCTCTGTTGTAGTTTCCCATCACGCCTAGCGGCGTCTTTAGGGCAACAACAAATAGATCCATCTGCCGTTGTTTCCGTAATCGGTGTGACAAGCCAACGGGTGATCAGCCCATTGGGCATATATATATATATATATATATATATATATATATATATATATATATATATATATATATATATATATATATATATATATATTGTGGCAGCCTACGCTTGTATTGTTTCATGAATGTCACTACCTTCTTTTTTACCCAGGTTCATTACTTCAACGGTGAACGACGAAACGTATAAACAGACAGAATGTCACACCACACATGTATCCACGTAACTCTGTATAAAGATGGCTAAGTCCTGGTCTAGTCGAAACACAGTTTATTTACAAGATTACATTGGTTGTCATATATCATTTCGATCATCACACTTGGTCTTGCAGCACAATTTCATTGAATACAAAATCTACTTGATTATCACTACTGAGCTTTCTTTCTAATGCTTTCGTTGATAATTCTGTCTGATTTAATATTTATGATATCCTTGACTAATATCGTCTATTCATATATTCTTAAAACGTTCAGGTTATTGATGGTTAATACTGGGCATCTCCGGGGATGAATACTTTTCCTGAATTCTAACTATCACTGGCTTCACAAGCCTGACCCACTGAACTTCTTAGCTATCGAATCTCTACATACCGTTGTTGCGTGCATATTTTGACGCACATATTACAAAAATCGATATGGCTATTTAATATGGAAAAGATATAGACATTCATTCATTTGTGTATGAAAATGCTGTCTATGGTAAAGCTAGATTATTCATGATTGATTCACACTTTTGATTATAGGAGTAATCGTTCTTGATATTGATCCGGCGCATGGATATTGCTCTCATGTCCGTACTTATTTGTTAGGGCCAGAAAATAGATTAATTTGCTTATTATGTTTATGGCCTGAATTCATATGTATTACATATTATTAGTACAAGTAGAATCAGTCCTATATTGTATATTTTGGATGGGTAGGCAGGACTATATTCTTGTTATGCCGCTCTAGCGGAAGTATGAGTTGTCTTGACAAGTCGTGATGAGTTCCAATGTACCGTTTACAATGGCGGGTTACGCATTTTCAAGGGCTGGTACATTCTTAAGTAAAAATGATTTATGAAGTGATTTTTCTTCTGTAGGAGATTGTGTCTCTACTAGAGTTTGTGTTAGAGACTCTCCTAATGTACGGTATCATGTATGATTCGGACTCCAGGTAATGCCAGACTCTATTTTTGATGATCTCATGTCGGTTAGACCTAGCTGGAATATTATGCTTCGCAACGCTAGGGTCATGTTTGTATCGACGAAGATGACGGGCTTCCATGCAGCAGTTATGTCTACGTGAAGTAACTGGATTACTGTAGAGTGGGGATTGCTGTTTTGAATCGAGAGTATTAGATTTTGATTACTAGCTAGCCTGCTAGAGGTGATGATTTCTCTCTACAGACTTACAGGAATTTACCAGGTTCGGGGACAATCCTCTAAGGTGTGGTATTAGAGCAGATGTGTTTTATTTATATAATTTACCAGCAAGAGTAGTTATTGTTCATTTATTATTTCCTTCTTTCCTCTCATGAATGTATGGCAAAGCAAATGAGTGACGACCTGCCTTTAGTATAAAGGTGACTTTTATTTAATTATAACGTAATTACAAGTCGACATGGCAAAACTTCATAAGACACATATGACAATTATTCTTCTTCATAATGCCACATTTTCAAGTAAGTGCATACCAGTAGTGCAATAGGGGTTATTCTGCTTCTTCAGGATATAAAATTTACCATATCTCCGCCTGATATGTTATTGCTTCATCAAAACAAATCAATCCTGCATGTACATTTGAACAGAAATCTTTCAGCCATTGTTCCCTTTCTAAATCTGCAACAATCTTTCGATTTCGGCAGGGTTAATAATTTTATAGTAATTAGTTCCTACTTACAGTCTTCGAATATAGAGTTTAAATACACACAAAATGCACTTTGAAGAGAACATGCCATCATTCCTGGAATTTCTAATTCTTCACTTCAATAACTTTCATGCAGTAAAACCACTGCGTTATCAGCACAAACTTGCTCCTTACTAGCTAGACGCGTCCTTTTTTCTTCAATTAATTAGGTTGCTGGGGAAATTATTCGCGTCCCTTCTACATTTTTCTGAGCTCACGATTGGATAAAAATCACGTGACGTATGCTTGGCGTTAAGAAGCTAACCTGGTTTAATTAAACATCTGCGCCAAGACTTTTTTTAATCTTCTGTTTCTATAAAAATTTATTTTATGTTAATATAGCCTGTATCTGAAAATTTACGGTATACGCGGTTACATACAGATCCCGGGGCCCTGCAAATGTATCCCGTAGGGAGACATTTGAGTACTATCAATAACAAAAATCCATCCCCAAAAATTTCTAAGTTCAAAAAAATTTTCAGAAAAATTTAAAGTTCAAAAATTTTTCTAAGTCCAAAAATATTTCCAAAAAATTTAATTTAATTCCTATACTGGGGTCCTATGTCTATATGAGGTCGTCTGCTATGTAAAAAAAACTAGTAGTGGACATCAACTTCAAAAAGTGTAACTTATTCATCACATCATAATATTTTTCACCAAATTTACAAATTGGCAACACTGCCCAACAAAATCTGCAAAACACTCATAAGGTCATCACTAAAAAAAAATGTGACGAGTGGCAACACTGGGGAATGAACAATAAACTATCTTATTTGCAGAACTTGGCTGGATTATCATAATCTATTACATTTCATTCAAAAATATAGTTGATTACATTCTCTTGGATATGGTGGAATGGTGGGGGTGTTATCTCTTTTCTGTTCCTGTTATTTGCTCCATATATAATTCTGCAAGACTTAACAAATCTTTTTTTTTTTTTTTTTTTTTTTTTTGGCGTACTTATTTATTCTATTTCCCAAGTACTCTGCAATATTCCAAGAAATGTCCAAAATCTCTAATTCCTATGGTAATGGCAATCCACTTTCATAGAATAGCCAATGTTTTCATGGGTACTCATCATCATCTTCTTCTTCTTCTTTTTTTTTTTTTTCTAGTGAATGAGCCACTTGCTCATTATTACATGTAGAAAATATCTCTAAACATAATATGCATATTTATCAGACGATAATACAACCAGCATCATTTTTATAAGTAAGCATTTTTCACAATAAAAGCATTAGAACCTCATGGCTTATCCTTATTTATTTATCTGAATGTTTCTGGTTATAGACATCTTCTAAATGGTAAGTGTATAAATTCGTTGTAAGTCCGTCACTGTAGAAAATGTTCTATATTACATTCTTTTTTTTTTTTTTTTTTCTCAAAATATGTGATGTTTGTCTCTAATATCCGTACGTCTGGTGGTGATCCTGTCCATTAGTCAGTTATTTCAAATCATTCCTTCTTTTCTGTCAATACAGTATTTTTTTTTTTTTTCTGTGAACTCTGTCCTAGAAATATTATTATATATATATATATATATATATATATATATATATATATATATATATATATATATATATATATATATATATATATATATATATATATATATATATATATTTTTTTTTTTTCAAAGATCTTCTTTGACTTGCCATACATCAATTTTCAAACATCAAATTATTCAGCAACCAACAGACGAATGTGTTACTATCATTTTATGAAATATAAGGGAAAAGAAAAATATAGTTTCCAAATCATCATGAATTTTCTACATTGGGTTCCGTATTACTTTATTTTCTCTTTTAAGACAACTGCTTATACTTTTGACAATATGTATCCATGTTGTCACTCTCGAGGCATCCTTGTATACAATTTATATTTGTCTCCTTTTTTTTTTTTTTTTTTTTTTTCATAACACCAATGTATCATTTATGGTGTACCAATATCATTGTATCTATTCTAGTCCTCCTGTTATCTTGAGAATTCATCCTTAGTAACTCCCTATGTACCTTATCTAGCAATACATTTATGCAAAACACATCAAACAATTATTTATGGAAACATTTAACTGAGATGTAAGAACTTTTGACAATATGAGATGAAAAAAAAAAATTTTGGGGTCATCACTCAAAAAATGTGACATAGAAAGGAAGAAAAAATATTCAATTGATCGTGAGGAATCTACAATATTCTTATAAGACAAAGTTCCTTGCACTCTGACTACTATTTAACCATATTATTTCTGGTTATCCTTGCATACAGTGTACCATTTCCATTTCCTTTATAAGTCCAATTCATCGCTCATGGTGCTCCAATATTTTAAAATGTGGATCCTTCCTATTCCTCTTATTCTGTACTGGAAATATATCCTTATTAATTGTCCATGTACTATATCTGTGACATGTCTGTCCTTGGGATAACGTTATTTTCTTATCCAATATCCTCGGGGTGAGCAAATCTCAGTATGTCCAATTTCATCAATCATTTATTTATTTTCTCTCCTGTAATTCTGGGTATGTTATGAGTATAGTACATTGTCAATTTATTCCAACTATCTTACAACATTCTGTAATTCATGATAAGGAAGTCATTTGTTATACAACAATGTTCATATTACAAAGGCAATGAGCAAAGATCAAAAAAAAAAGATTTCTCAAAAAATGCGGATGTATCTCTATTTCCTTTACCTCTGGGCATAGCAATTATTCAGTCATTATTTTTTTTCTCCATTATTTAATCTCCATTTTGTGTCCTTAGTACCTGTGGTTCCATGGGATTATCATAATTCATTTGTGTCTCTTGTCTACTGATAATCCTTCAATAATGACTTCAAATATGGTCCTCGTATGTGCAACAATCATCTGCTCTGATTTTTTTTTCATGGTATTCATCAAATATTCTATTATATCCTTGTCTTATCTCGTAACCACGAAAGACTAAGATTATTCCTCCTCCAATGTTAATGTGGGGGATTTTGTGCATCAACATTTCAACAAAATCTCAGCTGTGACAACATAAAGTTTCACCTTAATATAAAATGTCATCTTCATCATACATAACCTGTTGCTTCTTCATCTCATGTGTCATTAGTGGTTATCATGCGGTAATGGGGTATTTCATTTGCTAGGTCAGCATGTGCAAATGCCATTTCTTTAACTTGGGCAAAGGCATCATCAACAAATAGGTGCAATTTGTTCAATCTGGGGTTAGCATATACTAATGCTCTCAAGGGATTCTTCATTTGCAGAAATTCAGCATGTGGAAATGTCATTGGGGTATTTGTGATAGGCAGTATCAGGGATCAAGCTGGTGGGGTGTATGACTGGTAATGGGGTGATTTATTTTCTCTCTTTTTTTTTCTTCTTCAGCTGCTAACCTCAGGGCAGTCAATGTTTTACAATATTGGCTTATGATCCTCAAAATGTGTGAGGGTGGCATATAAACATAATACATGTCTGGTGAATGGAAGCGTGGAATATGATCAGTTACAAAAGTGTAGATCCATGTTACAACAGAATAGTGTGACACATGTGTTATAGGTAAGGTTGTGTAACATTCTAAATATTTAGAAAATGTCTGTAACTAAATGAGGGTGTCTGTAAACAAAGAACATTGTATCATCTGTGTCATCTTTATTTCAATAATCCAAATAAAATGTCTAACTAGAATCCTCCGTGGGCTGGTCTTGATTTCTTTGGGCTCTAAGGCTGGAAAAAATAACTTTCTCAGTGAGGCTTTGACATCTTGGTCTGTAAGCAAGTCATTTGAACTGTCCAAGACTGAAAATAGAGTACATGGGGAGAGTTAGTACATTGTTAAAAATTAAGTGCACATTTGCGGTGACGGTACATGGAATGGCATGTACATTGAAGACTCGAGGGGCGTCTCTTTCAAAACAGCTTCGCTAGTTCTTTGAATTCCTTCATCGCCTCGAGCATTGCAATTTCCCGACTGGATAGGCGAGCATCATACTGAGTAGCAGTGGGGACGGGTGTGATAGGCGACGACACTGCATTTGCTGATTGTTGGGACACTGAGGACATTGACGAATGCGGTGATGGCTTAACATCATTTGATTGCGGTGATGGTTTTACTGTGGTTAGGGTGTGTATGGCTGGAACATCTGTTGGTTTTGAGGCAGGTATATGTTTCGCCTTGATTTTTCTTCTGACCTGGTTGTGCTGAACGTTAGCACTGGTTACAATGGGCACAGTAATTTGCACACTGTTGTTTTTGACCAGTTGAGATGAGGCTAACACTTCTCGGCTTGGTTTTGGAACATGATTGCATTTCTTCAGAATCTTTCGTCTGATATAGTTGTGCTGTATACGCGGAATTTTGTTGCTAGGGATTGAGTCATCAGATTCTGTTTTATAGGCGCGTTTGACGCTGGAGCTGACTGGTACAAATAATGTACTATCCGCATCACTGGTTTCAATGGAACTAGCTGTATCAATGTCTGTTTCTTGTTGGTATAATTCTACCATTTTTCTGTCATTATGTTCGTTGGGGTCTGACAAAGCTATGCTGTCTTGTTCTGTTTCGTCTCCATAAAGATCGCTGGTATATGGTTCAACAATATGCTTGGGTATAGTTTCTTCAGGATCTGATTGTTTTGAACGAGCAATCTTGTTCTTGTGGTATAGCAGTGTTTGGTTTTCACTAGTGTTAAAACTAGAACTGCCTGAACTGGGGGTGTGATAGGTATCAGCTGACGATTTATCACTGCGGGAGTAAGTTTGAGTGTGGATATAAGGTGCTTGGTTGTTGTCATCGTGTGACATCTGAGGCATTATTTCTTCATTTCTAATGCGCAGGTCTCTGTCCTGGAGTCGATTACGCAATTCAAGTGGTGGGATATCTTCTTCGCTTTCGGACGAGTCTCGTTGTTGTCTTGCTCGATGTATTTCATCTGTGGGTGGTCTGGGTATGTGGTCGTCTTGGTAAAATTCAGAGTCTGTCGTCTCTGACTCTGATATGTCAGACGAATCTGTGCTGGATGGATTATAATTTAGGGTGGCTTTTCTGACTGGTCTTGTATTTGTCATCAGAGGCGGAATGGGCCGGTGATTATCAATTTTTATTTGTTTTACGTGAGCTTTTGTTTGGTGTTGTTTCTCTTCATTCCAAATAATGAAGTTTACAGGCGTAGTTTGTTTCATGATTTTGTAGCCATCTAACCATCGGTCATCGAATTTTGAACTGCGTACATGTTTCTTGTAGTATACTCTGTCTCCTATTTTGTACGTTGGTAGCTTGGCTGATTTATCATGTTGTTTCTGTTTCTTGTGAAATGCCTTCTGCGTATTTCGTTGTGCAATCTGGTGAGCTTTATACTTTTCTTGAAGGATTATTTCGATGGGGTCTTCTCCCATGTATTTTCTTTGTGGGCGAAGTAGGTTGTCTAACGGAAAGTTTGGTTCTCTTCCGTATAGCATGAGAAAGGGTGACATTCCTGTGGTATCGTTCACGTTTACTCGGATGGCTTCAAGAGCTTGGTTAATGTATAGGTCCCAGTATTGGTGGTTCCCCTTGATATATTTGCTAATAATATCATGTAGGGTGGCGTGCATGCGTTCATTTCTGCCATTTGCATTTGGGCAATAATAAGTGGTTGTAGTATGCTCAATATTCAGCTGGTGTAAGGTGGCTTTAAATGGGTTACCTATAAACTGTTTACCGTTGTCTGAAATGATTCGTTTTGGACAGCCATGCCTGGGAATGAATTCTTGTAAAAAAATTTGCGTGATGGACTGCGATGTGGCATCACTGAGTGGGTAACTTTCTGGCCAAACAGAGTATTGGTCAACTATGTGCAGGAGGTATTTGTTGCCTGATTGGGTGAGTGGGTAAGGACCTGATAAGTCAATGCTCACTGTTTGCATGGGGTAATGGGAAGGTTGCATTTCTTGAAGGGGAATTAAATGTGGCTTCATGTTTCTCAATTTACATGTTCTACAGGTGGCTACATATTCTGTAATGTCCTTGTAGAAAGTTTGCCAATAATACCTTTTCTTTATGACATCAATTGTTTTGTCTCTTCCCATGTGCCCGTTGTTATCATGAAACTGTAGCAGTACTTCTGATACTAGATGTGCTGGAATGACTTTTCTTAGTGTCCCTTCTTGTTTCTGATCAATATAGTATAGAGCTCCATCCGTTGGGTGTACTGTAAAATCTTTACTTTTTGTTGGGTTTTCTTTCACGTATGTGAGCAGCTTGACAATTTCTGCATCTTTCGCTTGTTCTACTCTCATGTCAAACATATCTTGGCTTTCTTCTTCTACTTGAGTGGCAGAATCTGAGGTACTTCTTCGACTTGATGAAGTAATTTCATTAATTTCTTTAGCATTATCATCAATCTCTGAGGATGTGCCATCATTTTTGACTCTATTTGTTTTCACTTCAGTTTCATCATCATATTTAATCCTGGATAAGAGGTCTGCACAGGTGTTCATTTCGCCTGGGATATGTTCGATAGTGGTGTCGTAGGACTGTAAATTCATTGCCCATGTCTGTAACTTCTTTGGCTGTTCTTGTGTTTTGGTGAGCCAGTTAACCAAAGGTTGATGATCAGTTCTTATAATGAGTTTAGTTCCTCTGACGTAAAAGTCAAACTTTTGTACTGCATAGTGAATAGCATATGCTTCTTTCTCAGTGGTGGTCCACCGTTTTTGTGACTTTGACAATGCGTGGGATAGGAATGCAATGGGTTTCTCATTTGGAATGTTTGGTAGGATGGGTGTTTCATCTTCTAGTACAGGTTGGACCAAACAAGCACCAATTGCGTTATCTGAGGCATCGGCGTATAGTATCATGGGCTGAGAAATATCTGGATGTCCAAGCAGTGGGATGGTGGTTAGGGCATTTTTTAAGATACTCAAAGGATCTCTGGCAGTCTTCTGTCCATTTGAAGCGTGCATACTTGCGGGTAAGGGCTATCAAAGGCTCTGCTGCTCTGGAGAAATTGATGATGTGGCGTCTATAGTACCCTATTGTACCAATAAATGAGCGTGTTTGTCTCACCGTCTTGGGGCTAGGCATTTCTCTTATGGCTTTGACTTTATCTTCATCAGGTCTGACGCCATGTCTATTGATGACAAAGCCTAAATATTTTGTTTCTGTCTTTAGAAACTCACACTTTGACAGTTTTAACTTTATTTGGTGATGCCTGAGTCTATCAAACACTGTTTCAACCTTGCGGAGGTGGTCTTCCATCGTGCCTGCGGTATGTATCAGGATATCGTCTATGTATGCCAGGGCAAATGGATGTAGACCCTTTAACACTTCATCCATGAGTGACATATATGTTGCTGGAGATCCTTTTAGACCAAATGGCATAACATTCCAAAAAAAGCTTCCCATATGTGAACAGAATGTGGATTTCTGTTTTGCCTCAGGTGTCATGGGGATGCACCAAAAGCCTGACCTTGCATCAAGTGTGGTAAAGTATGTAGACTTTCCTAACGTCGCAAGTAGATCGTCTATCCTGGGGAGGGGGTAGGAAATGACTTTTGTGATTTTGTTAAGGGCACGGTAGTCGCAGCAAAAGCGACTGGAGCCGTCTTTCTTTGTTACGATCACTATGGGTGAGGACCATTGGGAACGGGATCTTTCGATGATTCCTGCCTGTAGCATTTCATTTATAGACCTTTCCACGAGTTCTCTATTTTTCAAGGGCGTATGATAGGGTTTCATATGTATTGGCTCCTCTGTGGTTGTTTGAATGTCCATTGTGACAGTGTTAGTTCTGCCTAATTCCATGTCATTGAGTGCGAATACATCTTGGTGCTTTTCTACAAACGTTTTCAAACGTTGCTTATTATCTTCTGTGGCATTCAGGGTTGCAAGTAACTGAGCTATTCTCTCTCTGTATTTATGATCTGCTATGATATCTCTGGTCTGTCTTGATGCCTCCGTTTCATTCCCATAATTTTGGGACATTTTTCTTGCATCTTGTGAAAATCTCTGCTCCTGGTATGTGGCTTTCTTTTGCGTAGTTCTTTGCCGTTCATTGGGCTGTGCTTGGTACTGTCTCCTCTGCCATGTACTGTGTGCATTTCCAATTGTCACTGCATTTACTGTATATTCATTTCTTATTATATTTCTGGGGTAGTCGTTGTTGTGCCATTTTTTCTGATTATTTCTGCCGTAACTGCGCTCATCCGCGTACGTTACTGTATTTCTTCTGTTTGTGCTATAGGGCTGTCTTCTTTCCCTGGGCGAAAATTTTTCATTCTTTCTGTTTCCAACTTTGCTGCTATAGTATCCTCCTGTGGTATAGTCATATAAGAATTCTTCCTTTTCTTCGGAAATTTCAATTGGTTTTGGGACTTTATCATATCCACCTGTTTTTGAGTTATATTGATACTCCATGGGGCATGTATCACTGTCTTGTCGCTTTGGATATCCTCCTGGCAAGACAATTTCTGTTTCTCTGTTACTCTGTGATATACAGCACTTCATCTTTTCTCTTGGTGTGCTGGGGCGCAAGAATGAGTAATTATAGTCATTTTCATACTGTGGCCTTTCTCTTCTTATGTATGGACCGGTTCGTTTCTGCCATCTGGGTAGGGTATGCTGTGGTGTAACATAGCTGTGACTGATGTTGCTGCCTTTTTCTGCATAAGCCTTATAACTGTTTACTTTCCGTGTACTATGGTTATTTGTGCTGCGATTTCGTGCATTATGTCCAGTGGGGGTGGTTGAGACAATTTGTGGATGGTCTCTATTGGTTTTGGTTTGTCTTATTGTTGACGTATCCACTTGCGCTACAACTGTGCCTCTCTTTATAGTGGTAGTTTTTCCTGACATATTCAATATCATGATGGGGAAATCTCTGGACTTCGAGACTTCAGCGATTCCCTCTGTAATTTGCAACAATGGGTCATCAATAATGCTTTCTTCTGCTAGGGGCTGTACTTGAATTGATTGCCCTGGTGTTATGTACTCAGAATTTTTTACTCTGCCTTTTGCTATGACCAGGGAGTTTGGAGCCACCGTTATGGGAGCTGTAATCCTTACCAAAGACGCTATGTGGATATCGTCCTGGAGATCTATGTACGTATTGTTGACTTTGATTTTGTGGAGGTCATAGTATATTCGAACTTTGTGTTTGTTAAAAAAATCTCTCCCTAGGATAAGATTTCTAGACATTCCTTTAGTGATGACAAATGAGTGTTCAAAATTTGTTTCGCCTAAGGAAAATTTTAGCCATGCTGTCCCAACTGAATTTAGTCTTTGTCCCGTGACTGAAGCTAGGTGTGTTTTGGACGGTTGAAATCATACTAAGTGTTGGATCCTCTTGAACAGCTGGAACCTAATAAGGCTGATGGATGCTCCTGTATCTACCAGTGCCCTATATTGTTGGCCCTGTATAGACATGATGCAGGAACTGGGGTCCGGATGTATTTTAGTTCCATCATGCAACATTTCTTCATATTGTATTTTACTGGATGGGCCCACTTGACAATTTCTGTTCTGTGTTGTTTCTTTTGTTTTGGACCAGTTTCTGTGATTGTTGCCCTCACTAATGGTCCTGTTTAGTGAGTGGCGTGGCCGTTTCCCTGACGCATGAGGGGTTGAGGTGCGCCTCTGGTATACTGATTTCTGGTGTAATCACGTGGGGGTGGTGCGGGTTGTTGTGGTTGGTAACCTCCTCTTCTGGATGGTGCATTATTGTAATTTGCTCTACAGGACTTGTACCCATGTCCGACACACAAAATGCACTTTGAAGAGAACATGCCATCATTCCTGGAATTTCTAATTCTTCACTTCAATAACTTTCATGCAGTAAAACCACTGCGTTATCAGCACAAACTTGCTCCTTACTAGCTAGACGCGTCCTTTTTTTCTTCAACTAATTAGGTTGCTGGGGAAATTATTCGCGTCCCTTCTACATTTTTCTGAGCTCACGATTGGATAAAAATCACGTGACGTATGCTTGGCGTACGAAGCGAAGCTTAGCCTAAAATAATGCGTGGCTTTTCCAAGCTAAAACCTGGTTTAATTAAACATCTGCGCCAAGACTTTTTTTTATCTTCTGTTTCTATAAAAATTTATTTTATGTTAATATAGCCTGTATCTGAAAACTTACGGTATACGCGGTTACAAGTTACTTACCGATCCGCCTTCACTGACGCGTTTAGTCAGATAGGGGATGCGGCCATAATGTATCATGACATTGGAAGCTATTGATGTACTACCCATTATTTATGAATGTGTCATGACTTGGGATCTACTATGTATGCCTGCAAATTGATGTGTCAACCTATACCCATGATTTACTCGTTATGTCCCAGTGTGTGCGTCTAAATAAACTGTGTAAACAAAGATTCCAGCAGTCTGCATTGGTGCCTTGTAGACACAAGTGAATGAGTGCTTAGATTGGTCAGAACACGAACAGTCCACCATTCGCGTTAAACACACTCTACACTTCTACTCCATGTATACACCATCCTGCGTCAGTTGAATTGACCAAGTTTAGGGCCTTCTCCCCCTGGAGCCTTAGAGGGAAACTACTGCTTACAGTTGCCTTTGCCTTCCCTAACTCAGGACTAGGGTGAGTTACCCATTTACAGCTGGGTAGACTGGAGCATGCCTGATCTCAACCACTCGGTACACTACAATGGACATATACAGTAGTGGCACCACCAACAACATGTTACAGTGATTGATAGTGGAGCTTTACCGAAGAAAGAGAACACACCATACACCACACACATTACAGTATGGACACTATGCGTCTTTTACAGTGGTAGGCCAGATTCCTGGGCCCAGCCTACGCAGTCTTGTTGTGTTGAGAATCACATTTTACAGTTGCAAGAACATTTGTTTGACCACATTAACACCAGTAGGACAGCTATACAATCAATGTCAGCTTGACCTGTTCTGACAAGTGTAGCAATATCTGGGTCAGCACTTGTTGACATTTGGCACAGTACAAGTCAGGGTTCTAAACTAGTGATTGTTTATCCTGCTGAAATAGAAGAGCAATGTTGAACATAATGTGCAAATTTCATCGCTGGATCTTCTTATGTGCTCAAAAAAATTGAACAGTGTAACAGTTAGAAAGCAAATCTATTACTCAATAAAGTGGTAGTCTAATCTGTTAAAACTGAGCATACAGTACAATACATTACAACTGCAACACATTTCATTATATTATGTACACATTTCTGATTTATATGTATTTATGTTTATATATTATTTGTTTATATGTGTGATTGTTATGTGTTTGCGGGCTTGGATGGGAGGTGACTAGAACAGGATATACCAAGTGATATTGGTCTTGTTCTGGCGTTCGATAGGGAGCAATTTCTTAATTGAAATTTGCATGCAACATAGTTTGCAAATATTTGGTTAGCTGTGACGACTGTTTCATATTTGTATTTGTAATATTTTTCTGTTCTTTATTTTTGTTTGATTTGTTTGTATAATTGTAGGTCTAATCTTTCCTTTCATTTCAGTTCTTTACACCCTTATGTTTATACACTGTGGCATTATTTGTCTTGTTATCTTATTGCAGTTATCATTCTGTGATCATTTTTTCCATTTGTCCTATTTCATTTAATTTGATTCCTGCAAATGTTTTCAGATTGTCTTTTCTTGTTTGTCCTTTGTAATGTCTTTAGTTGACATATGACATAGGAGGTATAGTTGAATACACTTATATTATAGTACAGATCAGTACTTTATGATTATTATTGTTATAAAACAAGTGTACAAGACCTTTGTAAGGCTTGTCTCCCAAAGTGATTGGTATAGGAAATATTATTTTCCACAGGTACTCAAGTGATCATTGATTACATTAAGGTATACAAGACCTTTGTAAGGCTTGTCTCCCACAGTATTTGAGATATACAGTTATTGTTTTCCACAGGTACTCAAGTTATCATTGGTTATATTATAAACAAAATAACCATACAAGTTTTTCACTAAGACTAAGTCTATTGTATAGACTTGTCTCCCATTAAAGTGAAATAAGGTAATTTATTTACTTTTTCAGGTTACTGATCTCACATTATCAGACATGATGGATGTTGTACATCATTTTCTTCAGGAAGGAAGAAAAAAATTACATTTATTTGGTGAAGACTGTGAGGATTATGCCACAGAGCATTTCCTACTTCAGGCGAGTGATGATCTTAGAGAATATGCTATATGTAATTATAGAAATGGCTATTCTAAAGATAGAGTATTTAGACTTTCTAAATCACTATCCACACTCTTTTATGATGAAGGTAATGTTGTTGAGTTGGATGCGTTGAAAAAAACAATAAATGATCTTCAGAGTGATAAGAAAGCTCTTATTGATGTGTTACAGCCATTTGAAATGCAGCTGATGCAAGAGAAAAAAAGAGCAGAAGAATTAGAAAAACAATTAATACAAAATAAACTTGACAAGGAAAGAAATGAGTTACTTAATAATGAGGTCACCTCATTAATGAACATAAATATTGAAGAAGAGAGTAACGATGATTGCAATACACATGTGGCTCAAATTCAGAGCCTGGAATCTGAGGTAAATCTTTTGAGGGAAAAGATTACTAAGCAAATCACAATGGAGCAGAACATGAAAGTTCTGGATAAAAGGGTAGCAGAGCTTGATTGGGGTAATCAAGAACTCAGAAAAGTTTTAGGTCAACAGGAGAAAGTGACTGAGGAAAAACAAAAAAATATTGATACATTACTCATTGAGAAAAAGGAGCTGGAAGATGAGATGAGCTCAATTAAAAATAAATACTTATGTAAAGAACAAGCTCTTGTTAGTGAGCTAAAGCAAGTCAAAATGGACTGTGAGATGTTAAAAATTAATGCTCAGGAACGGGAAAAGTCCTATAATAAAACACTTCTTGGTCTCTTGCATGATAATAGTAATCTCGAGAGCCAACTTGAGGAAAAGAATGCGATATTCCCTGAGAAGGATATAGTTGTTCCTGAAAAGGTGGAAGCTAGAAGACATGAAGATGACTTACATAGAGCAAACTTAGAACTTGCTAGTACGCAAGAAATGTGGCGCAAAGTACAACTTCAGACCGAACAAGACAAGAAGTCTTATGAAGAAACAATTTTGGAGTTGACACAGTTAAGAACGATGAAGGAAAACGATAAGAAGGTTGATGAACTTAGTCATCATAGTGCTATGGAAGCACTGAAACTTGAACTTGTTCAAGAAAAGGCTAAGGTTTTAGAGACTACATTTCAGATGACAATATTGAAAAAGGATCTTAAAGATAGCATTGCTAAAGAAAAGTCTCTTATTTCTCAGTTACGTGTTACAAAGTTAGATTATAACTGGGAAGTGAGAACTAATGAGAAAACTCAGAAAGCTTTTTCTAGAGAGAAAGCTGTTGCAGAAGTGGAAATTGCAAAACTTCGCAACAGGATTGATGGGTTATTGGATATTGTGTTGAACAATAGAATGTTATCTACTACTAAGGTGGATAGATTTAAACACAAACCTCATGGTCAATATGTTGCTAATGCAAAGAGCCAGCCGCTTGCACTCAATGCTCATAGCAACACTAAACATTATGTAAACAAATCTTTTCGTGGAAAATATACTTTCCCACGAAATAACGATACTGTCTCTAATGGGAGTTGGCGTGAGGCCGACAAAAGTAAATCAAGTGTCAGTCTTTTGGATCACGGTGAGGACTTTGATAAATGTCATGACAAGATTCCTCAGAAAAACCGTGCATCAACTTTTCAAGGTTCTGATAGATTGGTAAAAGAGAATAAAACTGTTAGTACACATCGTACTCAGCCCAAGCAGTACGATCCTTCTGTTAAGCACATTGCCACAGGCAAAAATAACAACAATTGTGCTAGAAAAGATAATCATAATTATGAACAGCGCCAAGGGCGTTCATCACGTGTTAATTTTCCTTTTTCACGTAATGGTTCTTTTTCAAAGAACTGGAGGCAATTTGATGATGCTCAATTTTTTGGTCCCAGTAACAATAGGAACTTCAATAGAGGTTACCAATCTCATAATAATTATTTTTGTGGACAACAAAATCCTACTGATCATAAGGGTAATAACACAACTTTTATTAACTATGGTAAATGGAGTGTAAACAAAAGCAATGGTCTCAACGGAGATCATAATTTGGATAGATCTCGTTATGACGGTAGATCTCAACATGAGTCCAAGCTTTCTTGATATTTCCAGACTTATGTCTGTCCCTTGTATGATATGTTGATTGTAACACTACTTAGCGGTTCATTGATATTTATTCACCGCTGTTCTTTCAATGTTTTTTTCGTCTTTGATGATCATGATGTTAAGATATCTTAGATGAAATTTATGTATAAACTAATGTAGAAATTGTGTCATTGCTAATATTGTAGTATGCGTTGGTGACACCTCTCTGGAAATATTTATACTTAGAGAAGTACTTTCTCTAAGGTGATAAAACTTATGCTTATCATCTGCGCATTGTTATTGGTGCGTTGTGAGCCTATTGTATGTTGCTCCTAGATGTATTTTTAAAAAAAATGTACCATTTTTTTTCCCGAGGGGTGTGGTAATCTGTTGCGTGCATATTTTGACGCACATATTACAAAAATCGATATGGCTATTTAATATGGAAAAGATATAGACATTCATTCATTTGTGTATGAAAATGCTGTCTATGGTAAAGCTAGATAATTCATGATTGATTCACACTTTTGATTATAGGAGTAATCGTTCTTGATATTGATCCGGCGCATGGATATTGCTCTCATGTCCGTACTTATTTGTTAGGGCCAGAAAATAGATTAATTTGCTTATTATGTTTATGGCCTGAATTCATATGTATTACATATTATTAGTACAAGTAGAATCAGTCCTATATTGTATATTTTGGATGGGTAGGCAGGACTATATTCTTGTTATGCCGCTCTAGCGGAAGTATGAGTTGTCTTGACAAGTCGTGATGAGTTCCAATGTACCGTTTACAATGGCGGGTTACGCATTTTCAAGGGCTGGTACATTCTTAAGTAAAAATGATTTATGAAGTGATTTTTCTTCTGTAGGAGATTGTGTCTCTACTAGAGTTTGTGTTAGAGACTCTCCTAATGTACGGTATCATGTATGATTCGGACTCCAGGTAATGCCAGACTCTATTTTTGATGATCTCATGTCGGTTAGACCTAGCTGGAATATTATGCTTCGCAACGCTAGGGTCATGTTTGTATCGACGAAGATGACGGGCTTCCATGCAGCAGTTATGTCTACGTGAAGTAACTGGATTACTGTAGAACTGTATGGAGAGACTTTAGGAAATTATTCATATGCATTTCAAATTAACTTTGGCTTATATATACCCTCCTGTGAGTGAGTGAGCGACAACTCAGGAAGGCGGCCATGTTACATTCCTGTCATCATATTTTTGGATCACTGTCCAGAGAACGGGTCATGTATCTTATTATTCGGACAGTGGCAAGGAGATCTCAATTTTGATAGAAACCCCTTATCGTGGTTTCATAATATGATATAAACTATGAACATAAAGCAACTTTAGTTACTTACCGATCCGCCTTCACTGACGCGTTTAGTCAGATAGGGGATGCGGCCATAATGTATCATGACATTGGAAGCTATTGATGTACTACCCATTATTTATGAATGTGTCATGACTTGGGATCTACTATGTATGCCTGCTAATTGATGTGTCAACCTATACCCATGATTTACTCGTTATGTCCCAGTGTGTGCGTCTAAATAAACTGTGTAAACAAAGATTCCAGCAGTCTGCATTGGTGCCTTGTAGACACAAGTGAATGAGTGCTTAGATTGGTCAGAACACGAACAGTCCACCATTCGCGTTAAACACACTCTACACTTCTACTCCATGTATACACCATCCTGCATCGGTTGAATTGACCAAGTTTAGGGCCTGCTCCCCCTGGAGCCTTAGAGGGAAACTACTGCTTACAGTTGCCTTTGCCTTCCCTAACTCAGGACTAGGGTGAGTTACCCATTTACAGCTGGGTAGACTGGAGCATGCCTGATCTCAACCACTCGGTACACTACAATGGACATATACAGTAGTGGCACCACCAACAACATGTTACAGTGATTGATAGTGGAGCTTTACCGAAGAAAGAGAACACACCATACACCACACACATTACAGTATGGACACTATGTACCCTTTACAACCGTACCTCATCAAGATGATCAGTTCTCTTGGTAACGAATTTCCTTCATAAATTCGTTCTTTGCTTGTCTGCTAATTGCAGTTATTATGTTCTACTGTATGATGCCGCTGAGTCTGTCCACCACAGATCATCGAGTTAGCAAACTTCGATGAGCAAGCATATGTCTATCAAGATGGCGGGTTCACCTTGCACAACCGTTATCTAGGTTCGTGCGACCTGCCTAACTCTTTTCTCAACTGCCCCTAAGAGCGTGCATCGTGAACTCTATTTACTGATCTAGCCTTTTTCCAGACGGATTTATGCGCCCCTTCCTCGGACAACGTTCTTGCCCTTTATCTTACTGCTTATGCCTAACTGCCCTTGTTTAAACCATCAGTTGCTTCCCCTGCCACATTATTATCTCCTCCTCTCAAAAAACATTTATCCCTGGGAGAAATGTTAACTTCCACTTTTCGAACACTTATCTTCTCTTTTCCTATCTACCCATGTTACATGCTTTTAATACATACTTTTGACATGTTATACGAGTACATTCCACTTCTGTAGTGGTCTTCATTTTTTTTCATATCACTTAACATATCATTGTTTTCTTATTGTGACGGTGTGGCCAGAAAGACGGCGTAATTGTTGTCGATCTAGTCTACGGTGTGAATTTGTGCTCATGTTGGCATTCTCACCCGGTAATGGGCAATTTAAACGAAACACACTTTTGCCATCCGTGAAGAAGACAGACGTGTGAGACGTGGGAGACAGACCTCTGTTGTTAGACATCCTGGCGCTGTCTGAGAACACACCTTGTTGAGCACGAAACCGTGAGGTGTGACTCCACGCAAGAGATATCGCGGGAATGTAACGACCAGTTGGTGGAACTTGAATTGTGGGCGTCTAGGAAGATAATCTTTGCTAATATGTGATCTTATGTCATCCATACTGAGCATAGGACTCCTGATTTGCTCCCTAGAGGAATGGGAGGAGCTTTGCCTGACATTTTTGACGTGGCTTTCATAAGGTACCGGGGAGTATAGGTAAGATTTAAATTGAAACAGTGAGAGGCTTCAGTCAGAGAGCTGAGAAGTAGCCAGATCTTTCTTGTGCAAAACGCGCCCTCGTACGATAACCAACTGAGGTTTGGGCTTTTGCATAGTTGCGTCTGTGCTAAGAGAACTAACGACATAGAGGTATGCTTGCATATAAGTACATTTTTATAATACTTTAGATTTAGTAATATTAGACTTTCAGATTTAGAGTTATTGCTTATTAGCGTTTGTCTATCTATAGTTTGATAGAAACTGATTTGCGATGTATGTGTTGTCTAGTGTAATTTCACGTATATATATCTCATCGCTATTTTCAACCGTGAGACTGTGTTAAATGTGTAAAGTACCGTACTAAAGTGCATTTATAAGAGGAATTCTAGTGTCGCATTGCGCTGTATACAAGTGTGTATTTATTACCATTATTATTATTATTTGTGTAGTGTTAAGTAATAGTTATATTGCATTCTTGTGAGCCGTAAGTGTGGTTAATTTTATATCAGTGATTTTTATGAGAGGAAGATTAGCGTACCCTCTGACTCCGTGAGTAGCGTATGCCTATTATGTTTAGTATAGAGCTGGAAGAATAGAGTATATATATATATTTATATCTGCTTGTTCTTTAGAGCAGCTAGGCCTCTAAGATACTGATCAAATGTGGTCATTTAGACCAGTGAGTTAGACCATGCTATTCAACATGGATAGAAGTGCTTCATTTAAGTTTTCTCTAGCGTGATGGTGTAGTTAGTATTTAGTAGGAGTATGAAGGCATTATTGTTGACTGAGATATGTTTATTGTTGATTACACATACACACACACACATGGTCATTTAAGTGCATGTACTTGCATATTTTCACACATATGTATGTATTATTACGTATATGATGTTTGTCCATTAGTACGATGCTAGTTTATTTTGTTTCATTTTATTTTAGAGAGTCCAGCAGTCTGTGCTGGGTTATTATATGGTGTTACGCAGAGAATACCTAAATAGCTTGGTTAAATGGTGTTGTATAGGCATTACCTACAAAGTAAACTTGTGGACAACATTGTTTTCTGTAGGATTCAAATGCTACCTGATAGGGTTTCATTAATAAAAGTGGGACCCCTTGTCATCAAGAGTGTGTGAAAGTAGGCCAGAGAGAGTGACGACAAAGTTACACACAAATCCTTATTCTTCTTCACACATCGTCTTCGCACTGTCACAAATATACATATATATATATATAAAGGTAAAGGATGCCGTTACACGCCCGTTGTTGTGGCATACTGGGAATATGGTGTTAGGCCCATATTATCTTGACCATCAGCACACACTAGAGGTCATGTGATCAGCATCACGCCAATATACTTTTACATATATAAGGAGGACAATATAACTGTCATCATGGAGACGTAATAGTGGTTTTATCAATGTCGATGGGAGCCGCGCTAGCGTAGTGGTTACAACACCGCTCTGGCGACCGGGTGATACAGGATCAAACCCGGGCGACGGCATTTGAGGATTTTTCGTCGACCGGGATTTGGACTGGATTAACTCGAGACCTGGCGAGGACATTTGAAGGAGTGTCGTCGACCAGGGACTGGCGGCTCCTGAGCCGATCCAGCTGTAATGGGTACCTCCGAAGGCGCATAGTCTCGTTGTCCACACCCACCAAATGTTAATCTCTCTGAAGACTCAAATTCCTAAGTACATAGCGTGGCTCAAAGAAAATGCCTAAAATTTACCAATATTCCTCTGAGTATTAACTTGGGAAAATGTGTCTGACAGCGACGATAATGATTTATGCATGAATTAACATTAATCAAGTTACATATATCTTACAAAATGATATGATACACTTGAGAATCACTTATTTCTGCTCCAGGCGGAGTCTGGGGTCACCTCTGCTGTCGGGTCTCTGCACGACTAGGAGGAAACAATCAACCACCACTTGCTGTAGTGGCTCATGAATCGGCTATTTCATATGTTAAGGTTGCAAGCCGCATATATATATATATATATATATATATATATATATATATATATATATATATATATATATATATATATATATATATATATATATATATATATATATATATATATATATATAGATATATATATATATATATATATATATATATATATATATATATATATCTGCTAAGTAAGAAACACATGCTACATTCACATTAGTAAAATAAATGTTACACTTACCCGAATTGGGTTGTACAATATCCACACATATAGTAAGAATGGAAGTGAGCAGTTTTGGTGCACATGCTCTCGAATCACTAGGCCCTGAGAAATGCCTCTTATGTCGGTGCTCTATGAATCACTAGGCCTATGATATTATTTCTCTTATGACTGAGGATTGAATTCCTTAGGTTTCCAGATTTATGTTTAAAGTCCTGATCTCTTAAGTTTATAATCTTGTATTTATAAATGCGTATTTAATTTTTTTTTAAGTTTTCAAAGTTCCCCAAATACTCTGATCTGTCACTTTTAGTTTTGGAATACTAAATCCGAAGTCTCACTGGCTTCTCGAAGATGTTGACTTGACGTGAGATGCATTCTCTCTGTGTTCTTTGACTGAAGCTTTAAACTATATTACGAGTAAGAGAGAGAAAACCGGACTGATTCTAAAGGCGACGAACTGGAACGGACTACGGACTACGACTTATGGAACTTGGAACACAAGAAGTATAAATGGGAAAGAAGAGGAGCTGGTGGAAGAGATGAGGAAAGCAAAACTAGAAATCCTGGCTATTACGGAAACAAAGAAAAAGGGACAAGGAGTCATGGATCTCGATGGCAGCACGCTGCTATACAGTGGTGTACCCAGATCTGAAAGAGCTAAGGGGGCGTGGGTTGCATTGTGGTCAAAAACCAGAAAGATAGTATCAAGGGATGGAACTCTATCTTGGAGCGTATTATGGTTGTAAAACTAAAAGAAGGAGAAACCATAGTCAACCTGGTCATAGTGTATGGGCCAAATGAGGATGAGAGAGCAGAGATCACGGAGGAATTCTTTGAGCTGCTTCAAAGGACAGTGGATGACTGCCTAGCTGAAATTATCATGCTTGGAGATTTCAATGTCAGAGTTGGAAATGCCCATGCTAGATGGGGTAGAGTTATCGGAAGATATGGAGAAGATACTCTCAATGACAATGGAAAGCGACTCCTCAGATTCTGCAGTGAGCAGAATCTGATCATTACCAACACAAAGTTCCCCCATAAGTGCATACATGCATATACTAGGTGTGAACCAATAAAGAATGAGAAGTCAGTGATCGACTATGCCATTGTTAGCAGGAGCTCATTCAAATACGTCCGGGATGCTAGAGTCTACAGGGGGCCAGAGATTGGAAGTGATTACTACCTGTTAACAATCAAAAGAACAACTGAAAGAGTTGCTCAGCCTAGGAACTGCCCAGCATCACGCAAGAAACCAAGTAAACGAACGGAAGAAATGAGCATTAAGACCTACAAGCTGAGAGAGCCAGAAATTAAGACCAGATATCAGGGGCTTATTGCTACAGCGGTGAGAAACACAGAAGAACAACCTGATGACTTGGAAACCCAGTGGCTTAAATTCAAGGACATCATAAAGACAGCTGTTGCAGAAGCATGTGGTCAAGTCCGACTTGGAAACAAGAGAAAGAGGACAAAAAGAGAAATATAGAGAATATGTGATACTCAGAACAGAAGCAAAGAACAAGGTGCTAGCAGCAAAAAAAGAGTCCTGGGAAGAATTTGGAGAAAAGCTAGAAAAAGATACGCAAGAAAACCAGAAATTGTTCTATAAGACCCTAAAGAACAGGAGGAAAGAAAAACAATGCCCTCTGAAATTTATAAAGGACAAGCAAGGAAAATTGCTTACTGCCCCGAAGGAAGTAATGGAAAGATGGAAATAATATTTCTCAGAACTCCATGATGGTGAGCAAGGTCAAGCATCAGAAATGATAACCATTAGCACAGAAGAGGAAACAAATGGTGACGAAGATGACATAAAGATGGAAGAACTGAAGGCAGCACTGGAGAAAATCAAGATGGGCAAAGCAGCAGGGCATGATGGTATAACACCAGAAATGGTTAAGTACATGGGAGCATCAGGCGACCTATTAATCTTAAGGGTCCTACAGGCAGTGTGGTGCAACAAGACCATACCAAAGGACTAAGAGATTGCCATCATAACACCAATTTTCATAAAGGTTGACAATCGACAATGTGGAAACCATAGAGGCATATCCCTTCACAGTGTCTCTGGTATAATCTACTCTAGAATCCTAGAGCAGAGACTCCGACGCCTAGCTGAGCAACAACTGGATGAGGTCCAGTGCGGATTCCGAGCAAACCGAACTCAGACAGCTGAGTGAAAAGGCCCTTGAGTATAAGAATAAGATCCATCTTTGTTTCATAGATCTGGAAAAGGCATTTGACAGGGTCCATTGGAGCAAACTTTGGGACTGTTTGGCAAGGAAGAACATTTCAGCACCTCTGATTCATGCTATACAGAGCTTCTACAAGTCTTGCAGAAACTATGTGAGGATGGCAAACCATAAGTCAGAAGAGTTCAGGACCACCACTGGTGTAAGACAAGGTGATATCCTGTCACCTTGTCTTTTCATACTCTTCATGGACGATGTTATCAAGTCATGTAAGGAGAGAACAAGAACGTATTCAGTGGGGTACTGTAAGATGAGACAGGTATGTATTTCAGAGCTGGCATTTGCTGATGATGTTGCCCTGATTGCTAAATCAGAGACACATCTCCAATCCAACCTGCAAGTCTGGAAGGAAGAACTGGAGACGAGAGGGATGGTCATAAGTAGCTCTAAAACAAAATCCATGGTGATATCACGAGGAGAAAGAAGACATCAGATTAAGCTGGGAGAACAGGTCCTGGAGTAGGTCGACCACTTTAAATATCTCGGAGCTATTATAGACCGAAAGGGAGGTCTCAATGAAGAGTTGGCCACTCGAAAAGCAGCAGCTGGGAGACTTTTTCAGGCCATGAATCGAGGATTCCTCAGCAAGAGAGAGGTTGGTAAGAAAACGAAGATGGCTGTATACCGCTCCACCTATGTCCAGTCTTGACATATGGATGCGAGTCATGGGCAATGACTGCAACCCATAAAAGCCAGATCCAAACCTCAGAAATGAGGTATCTGAGGAAGGTGGTTGAAGTAACAAGAAGAGACATGGTCCGCAACCAGACGATACGTCAAGGCCTAAAATCCCACCCCCTGCAGACCCAAGTAGAACTGTCCCAACTAAGATGGTTTGGCCATGTCTGCAGAATGGGAGAAGATCGGCTACCACGACAGGCATGGGAAACCAAGAGCCAGGGATCCAGACCCCCAGGACGACTCAGAGTCCGCTGGGAGGACACCATTAGACAATCTTTGAAGGACCGAGGACTAGAATGGAACCAGGCCAGGAGGAAGACAGCCGATAGGATAGTCTGGCGCTCTCTTCTAAACCTCTACACCTCACGGTAAAAGGGGAACGACTAAGTAAGTATATTCTCAGTTCTCAGTGCAAATCACAAAATGCATTTCCGACTAGTGTGCCAGTAAAATACGTTGTACCTTTCAGCTTCTCGAATCGAACCAATAGTTATCTCTCTAGCATTCAGCGTCGGCTTATTTAATTTAAACTATCCCTCACGTGTTCAAATATTACATTTAATATTCCACGCGTGACCTCTGTCTAATAATGCGGTAACATCTCCGCCGGCATCGTGCATAAAACTCATACCCACCATTTGCTTTCCTGCCAAGATTTTCTCGCCAGACAGATTATATGTAATAATGTACAGACAGGGCCCAGTGCGTGCGATAATCTAATTATCTCCCATCAACAGACGGCTTTTCCCCGACAGACAACGTGGTTTCTATTGAACCGATCGTGAACGACCGTCTTGGGTAAACAGGCATCGTATCTTACAAAACGTGGCTAGACTGCATTTGTGATAAGCGTATCGCTCGCTGGCCGGTCCCATTACCTGGTATTGTTACAGTTCTGCCTGGGATCGGCTCAAAGCAAACATGTGAAAAATACAGATAGTGCCGTAGCAGATACTTCTTTAGGGTAGTGGTGTGTTAGAAACCTCACCCTACTAGATCCAGTAAAAAGAGCATAATAATGAATGGAAATGAGCAACAATTATGCCAAATAATAACCGAATGAATGGGAGAAAGAAAAGAGTGAAGAAAAGAAGGGATACGGCTGGAGTAGCTGAGGGCGTGAGAGAGCCACCAAAAGAACACGTACAGACGTTTTGTGACAGACATTACTGAATGCAGCTGTTGGAGAAGAGTTGCTCTCCTATCGGTGCCCGGCGAAATATTGGGCTGGATAACTGTTCGGGGAATTTCAGGAACCCTCTACCATGGGCTGCAGAGAGGGCGGGCAGGATTCGGAAGCAGTGAATATTATACAGACCATGTCTTCTTCCTTGAGAACACAATGGAGCGTTGTTCGGAGTGGCAGAGACAACTGTGTATCAGCTTTGTTGATTTTGAAACGGCATTTGACAGCATTCACGGGGGGGGGGGGGGCGTCTGTGGGAAATACTGAGGGCTTATGGAATCCCTAGGTACATGTTTTCCATCATCACAAGCCTGTACACAAGTTAACATGCAGTATTTTACGGGGCAACGAACATTTGATGTGAAAACAGGAATGCGGAAGGAATACTCCTCATCAACCACTCTATTTTAAACTGTCATAGGCATAGTGATGTGCCAGACAATATAGGATGCCACTAGAGGAAGGAGATGGACAGCATTCTCTACACTGGAGGATCTCTAGTACGCAGATGACTTTGCACTTTTTGCACACTCGCGTCGGCGCGTCCTGGTAAAAACTGACGGTTTGAGTGGACCTGGCCAACGTATGGGACTAGAAAGAAGTCGTGACGCTCGGTGTGAGAAATCCTGTGCTCATGTTATTAAGAGACCGGGGGCTGGAAAATGCAGTCACATTTACAAACGTGGGAGAAACGGTGACATGAGATGGCGGAAAAGGCGGAGACATCATCAGACGAATAAAAGTAGGCTGAGTGATCCTGTATGTATCAGTTTAAAGGAGCACGTTAGCAGTATTTTCAAGTTTATTTTCAAGTAATAACAAAGTTGGCTAGCGGGATATTTTACGAGCATCAGGGACACCGACTGACTGCTAACCTGGCACAGGGTAAGAGTTTATAACCTCTCGTGCGACTTCCTTTCTGCACTTAAATATTTCAGAGAGAGATACGGATTGCAAAGTACTTACTTACTTACTTAGTCGTTCCCCTTCTACCGTGAGGTGTAGAGGTTTGCAAGAGAGAGCGCCAGACCATTCTATCAGCTGTCTTCTTCCTGGCCTGGTTCCATTCTAGTCCTCTGTCCTTCAAAGATTGTCTAATGTTGTCCTCCCAGCGGACTCTGGGTCGTCCTGGAGGTCTGGATCCCTGGCTCTTTGTTTCCCATGCTTGTCGTGGTAGCCGATCTTCTCCCATTCTGCAGACATGGCCAAACCATCTTAGTTGGGACTGTTCTATTTGGGTCTGCAGCGGATGGGATTTTAGGCCTTGACGGATCGTCTGGTTGCGGACCATGTCTCTTCTTGTTACTTCAACCACTTTCCTCAGATACCTCATTTCTGAGGTTTGGATCTGGCTTTTGTGGGTTGTAGTCATTGCCCACGACTGCATCCATATGTCAAGACTGGGACATAGGTGGAGCGGTATACAGCCATCTTCGTTTTCTTACCAACCTCTTTCTTGCTGAGGAATCCACGATTTATGGCCTGAAAAAGTCTCCCAGCCGCTGCTTTTCGAGTGGCCAACTCTTCTTTGATGCCTCCCTTTCGGTCTATAATAGCTCCGAGATATTTTAAGTGGTCGACCTGCTCCAGGACCTGTTCTCCCAACTTAATCTGATGTTTTCTTTCTTCTCGTGATATCACCATGGATTTTTGTTTTAGAGCTGCTTATGACCATCCCTCTCTTCTCCAGCTCTTCCTTCCAGACTTTCAGGTTGGATTGGAGATGTGCCTCTGATTTAGCAATCAGGGCAACATCATCAGCAAATGCCAGCTCCGAAATATAGACCTGTCTCATCTTCCAGTACCCCACTGAATACTTTCTTGTTCTCTCCTTACATGCCTTGATGACATCGTCCATAAGGAGTATGAAGAGGTAAGGTGATAGGCTCTCACCTTGTCTTACACCAGTGGTGGTCCTGAACTCTTCTGACTTATGGTTTGCTGTCCTCACATAATTTCTGCAAGACTTGTAGAAGCTCTGTATAGCATGAATCAGAGGTGCTGGAATATTCTTCCTTGCCAAACAGTCCCAAAGTTTGCTCCAGGGGACCCTGTCAAACGCCTGTTGCAGATCTATGAAACAAAGATGGATCTCACTCTTATACTCAAGGGCCTTTTCACTCAGCTGTCTGAGTGTGAAGAGTAGGTCTTGAGTACTTCGGTTTGCTCGGAATCCGCACTGGACCTCATCCAATTGTGGCTCAGCTAGGCGTCGGAGTCTCTGCTCTAGGATTCTAGCACCATCATTGGTTTCCTCTTCTGTGTCAGTGGTTATCATTTCTGATGCTTCATCATGCTCACCATCCAGGAGTTCTGAGAAATATTCTTTCCATCTTTCCATTACTTCCTTCGGGGCAGTAAGCAATTTGCCTTGCTTGTCCTTTATAAATTTGAGAGGGCATTGTTTTTCTTTCCTCATGTTCTTTAGGGTCTTATAGAACAATTTCTGGTTTTCTTGTGCATCTTTTTCTAGCTTTTCTCCAAATTCTTCCCAGGACTTCTGTTTTGCTGCTAGCAGATTGCAAAGTAACCGAGTATTATCGGAGAACAGTTACAATTTAGCTTTAAATGTTCAGTCAGTTCAGGTTAAGCAGAAGGAAGATTCTGTGTTTACTTGTGTGAACGTGTATGCTGACCTTCGTCCGGCTAGTAAGTCAAGTGCGTTACTACTGTGATCTTCTACGTTTGATTGTCTTGGTGGAATAAACTTGTGGCTGTTACATCAACATCAAGACCACTAGAAATCATTTCTAAGGAACTAACAACGCAGTATAAGATCTTCAAGCATCTTCAAGACTATAAGATATGTATTACTTTTATAAATTAGTATGGATTGCTTGTGCATTCATTTTCTGTTACTATCGTTTATGTAAATTTCTTGTGAGGTGTGTTTTCATCTGGTCTGCGCAGTTTATTTTTGTTTGTTTACGTCTTTCCTGCGGATCTGTCGTTTTTGGTTTTTGCTTTCTGTGCTATGCTGAGTGTGTTGTAATTGATCTTTGACATTTTGAATATAATACTTGTTTTTCTTTTTCAGATGTATTGTGTTATTTTGTAGAACATTAGGATAGATACTATTCTTCTTTAAGTAGTTTAGCTAAATAGGTTATATTTACTTTTATTTAGTAATTAATGATGTAAACATATTTTACATTAGTTGTAGTGTTATATTACATAACGTTTTAGTATTATAGTAAAGTATACGTTAAAATTATATTATAAATATGGGTTAGATGTTTACAGTTTTCTGTTTCCTTTTATTCATAATTTGTGTCATTGAGCTGGAGTGCTTTCTCCCAGTACTTCTGATACTGTTGTTACTGCAGACTTTCAGCATCTTGATTGGACTTGCCATTCAAGACACTATTTGAAAGATAAGTTTTTTTTTCTTGCAACGTATACTTTTCTGTTTGTATACCACTCAGAACTTTTCTGGTGGTCATCCCTTGTTGCAGAGTTTGTATTCGTTGCGTTTATTTCTGACAATATTTTTTGTGGGAGGTTGAGCGGTGAGATTTTTACATTTTTCTTCCTCTGAAGTAATTTGTATGATCTGTCTATAGGTTTGTTGTGAGACAAATTACGCTGTAGGGAACCTGGTCTGTCAAGGACATAGGGATTTGTGATGTCCTGGGTCCACCGTCGTCTAGGTCGACCCCTTCCCCTTTTTCCAGGGACCATGCCTTCCATCACTGTTTTTTCCAGACTATGTTCTTCGTTATCAATTTCAATTTCTGGTTTGGTCTTTACTTTGTCTGTTGTCAATACTTTGGTCTTCTTGGTGTTTAGGTATAGATTCTGGGCCTCGCTGTGTTTTTTGGTGGACAGAAGTAATTGTTCAAGTCCTTTTGGGTTGGTCGATAGGAGGACTGTGTCGTCAGCATATCTGATTTCCGGGATCTGGTACCCGCCGATGTTAAATGAGTCAAACTCTGTGTGTTCTTGGTCATCTCTTACGTTTCTCATGATATTCTCGGCATAAATGTTAAACAGGTAAGGGGAAAGGGTACAGCCTTGTCTTACTCCTTTCTGTACTTCAAACCATTCTGATGTTTCCCCCTCTATTCTTACGGCTGCCTGTTGTTCTTGGTACAGCAGTGCGATGAGTTGTATAAGGTGGTTTGGAAATCCCATATTTTTCATAATAGCCCATAACTGCTGATGTTGTACACAAGCGAAAGCTTTGGTGTAATCAATGAAACAAGTATGTAGGTCAACGTTGAATTCTCTACACTTTTCTATGATGATCCTCATGTTGAATATATGATCTCTAGTGCCTCTACCTGGTCGAAAACCCGCCTGTACTTCATTTATTTCTGTTTCTAGCTTTTGTTGCATCCTTTTCATTATGATTTGTAAAAGTATTTTGCTGGCATGGCTTATAAGAGCTATAGTTCTGTAGTTTGTGCACAGTTTCAGGTTGCCCTTTTTTTGGCAAGGGTATGTAAATTGATCGTTTCCATTCCTTGGGCCAAATTCCGCTTTGCCAGATCTTGCAGCATAATGCATGGTATATACGAGCGCTGCCTTCTCCTCCTGCCTGTATCATTTCAGCTGTTATTTCATCACAACCAGGAGATTTTCCACTTTTTAAGTGTTTGATTGCATTCCGGACTTCCTCTATGGTAGGTTCTGGTTCACGTTCCGCTTCATTCATGACGTTGTTATCTGCCGCTTTGTTTATTTCCGTATACATTTCTTGACAGTACTCCTTCCATCTGTTCAGAATATCTTTACGTTCTGTTAGAGTGTCGCCTGTCTTGTCGTTTATTGCTCGGGGTGATGATTTAAAGTTGCTGTTTTTCAATGTTCTTACTTCAGAAAACATATTCTTACTCAATCCCTGTTCGCGCATTTCCTCTATTTTCCTGCAGGTGTCGTTTATGTATTGTTGTTTGTCTTGTCTGACTCGTTTTTTTAATCTGCTTTGTGTATTCCTTGTACAACTCCTGATTTTCTGTATCTTTTTTGGACTTCATTTTTCTTCTCTCTACCACCAACTTCAGTGTTTCGTCTGAGATGTATTCTCGTCTCTTTATACTTCTTTTAGGAATTAACCTCTGTGCATTTGTAATATATACATCTCTGATGTTATTAGCAAGTTCATCTGGTGTCATTTCCTCCTGTACTGCCATAAGAATGTCAAATTTGTTCTGAATATCGACACTGTACTCTTCTGGTATGGCGCTTGTGTCATAACGTATTACTTTGTCGCTTGTAACGACTTTTTTCAATTTGATCTTGAAGTTTGCAGCAAGAAGTTCATGGTCGGAGTCACAGTCTGCTCCTGGGAACGTCTTGATGGATGAGATACAAGATCGCCACCTTTGTTGTATTAAGATATAATCTATTTGGTTCTTGCTTTTTCCGTCCGGTGACGTCCATGTATATAGTCTTCTAGGGTGTTGCATAAAAAGAGTATTCGTGATGACTAGGTTGTTTTCTAGGCAGAATGTTGTACGACCTGATAGTAGTAGACCTGATATAGCAGAGGAGATATTTCTGGCTTCTACATACATATATTCCAGAGGATGTTCAGTCTTAATTGCTTGGATACCTTCACATGTTGGAATAGAAGGAAATGAAAAGGCAGATAAAGGAGCCAAGAAAGGTAGATCTGATAAAAATCTAATAAATGTAGGGATGATTAAATCAGAGATTAAGAGCTTAATTAAAGATTTAATAACAGATGAATGGGAAGCAGAGTGGGATAAAAATATGAAAGGAAGACAAGGCTCCAACAAGAAAATGTCAGATATCTAGGGAATTGAAAATTCTCAGACTACAGCTGGGAAAAGGTTATTTCAGAATATAAGAACCTTACTGTGCAGGATGTCTTCAAGAAAATAATATAGAACATTTCTTGTTAAAATGTAAGAGGCATAAACAAATGAGAATACCAATATTAGATTATTTGCAAGCATCCAACTTACCTATAACCATAGAAGAGGTGTTAAGAATAGACAGACCTAGGGAACTGCATAATATAGTCAAACAATATTTAACATAAATAAATGTTAATATATAGTGGCTGGGAATGTAAAGGTCTGATGCTGTTCTCACAATGCATGTGACTTTAAAGAGATGAAAGTCAATTAAATATCTGTTAAAGTCAGTTATATAACTGGAACCACCAGGCCTTTCACAACGGGCTGATCACCCGTTTGCCAGTCACTTCGATTACGGAAACAACAGCAAATGGGTTGATTTGCCGTTGCCCTAAAGACGCCATTAAGCGTGATGGGAAATAATGGCAAAGAAAACCTATCTGCTGTTGCCCTAAGACGCCACTAGGCGTGATGGCCACTGACTGCTTTGACGGTCGGTGGCTAAGGACGGAAGAAGAAGAAGAAGAACCAGGCCTTTACACCCCTCCACTTTAATATTATTCTTGTTCAGAGTTTCTTCTTCAGGTGTTTTTCTTTTTTTTTTTTTTAATTTAACGTATAAGCATAATTGTGATTATCCCTATTTACAATGATTGACAAATGTGATGCCACTTTCTCATATCGGCAGCTGTTCATATTATTTGGAATTGAAAACAATATATATCCTAATTATAACCCATCAGAGGTTGAACGCGATATTTTTCTTCGTTAATTAAAAAAAAAAGTGATTTTATTATCTGGAAATTGTTACACTATATGCCTTAAGGTAATTTCCTATTACTCGTACCTTTTTGCTCCGCAGTGAATATGTGTAGTTATGTCCAGTTCCGTAGGAGTTAGGGTTAGGTTTAGTATTAGGGTTAGGATTAGGTTTAACACTAACCCAAACCCTAATCCTAAACCTAATCCTAACCCTAATCCTAACCCTAAACCTAACCCTAACTGCTACGAATGAACACTTAACTACACATATTCACTGCGGAGCAAAAAGGTACGAGTAATAGGAAATTACCGGCACTGCGTTTTACTAAACGGACAAAAGTGGCAACACTGGCAACTACAATACATTTTGCGCAAGGCTGCGAGAATCCTTGTGTAAGTTATAAAAATTGTTATTATTTATAAACAGATAAGAGGAATATGTACCTTTGTCATCTTCATTTACCGTGCTCGCTGGCGTAGGTGACCATGACGATTGACAATTTATTTTGCTCGATGCTGTTAATCAATTTCGTAGTTAAAAGACAGTAGGCCTATTCCTGGAGACCGCCATGTTGAATTTGTAATTCTATTTTCAAAGCGACCTCAGTGTTTGTCGGGCGTTATTATTTGTTTGCAGATCTCGAAACAGTGATGGTGATAAGTTCACTCTTTCTATCCTATGCAGTTGTGTATTTTTTATTTGACCCATTTCCCAAAATGGATACGGGTTTAAGAACATTTGAATCGTTGTTTCTTCTCTTATTTGAAATCGTCGTTTCTTCTCATATTAAACCAGTTCGCTGAACAATGAGGAGGTGCGGGCAACGTTATCGTAGCTAGCAGTCATTGTCAGGGCTTTATCATGCTAGATGGCGTTAGTCATTTTTTAGACTTAGTGTCTATCAACCTTTGTCGGGCTAGCAGTCCTTTTCGAGGCTATTTCAGCTACCTGATGGTTGCTAGTAGTCATTTTCAGGGCTTATATTTCATAAACACAGCGCTTCAGTTAACAGAGTTTACTTATTTTTGAATGGCGAATTGTGCTCGGATATAACCAACGGACTTTAGTCTAGGTTGGAAGTAACATGCCTCGCCCTTAGAAGGCAACATCTTAAACAACAACTATATTATTTTAGTAAGTGCATATGTTATACATAAAAACGAGAGCAATCGGCTGAGGAATCTTGTGAAATGCTATAAAATGTTATTTGGTGTGAAAAAGTAGGCTCTATCTGTCAAGTCTTGAGAAGTGTAGACCTGACTGAAAAAAAAAAATTGTGAACTTACACTTGTATCCTTACTTAGTCGTTCCCCTTCTACCGTGAGGTGTAGAGGTTTGGAAGAGAGAGCGCCAGACCATTCTATCAGCTGTCTTCTTCCTGGCCTGGTTCCATTCTAGTCCTCGGTCCTTCAAAGATTGTCTAATGTTGTCTTCCCAGCGGACTCTGGGTCGTCCTGGAGGTCTGGATCCCTGGCTCTTTGTTTCCCATGCTTGTCGTGGTAGCCGATCTTCTCCCATTCACACTTGTATAATAGCCATAAAATGTTCAGAATACCAGTACACATTTAGTTTGAAACTTATCTACACATTTGTATTACAGTCAGTTCAAGGATGTAATTTTTTTTTCTCTTTAAAGCAACATATTTCTGTAAAAATGCACCAAAAATTGGTACAGAATGTCTCTTCAGGTGATGTTTTAAAATCAGGCAGTAAAAGGTAAAGGAAACCACTACACACCCATTGAGGCATACTAGGAATATGGTGTTAGACCCATATTTTCTTGACCATCGACATACTAGGATTATGGTGTTAGACTAGGGTTCCCATTCATCCCGTTTTTCCCGGGACAGTCCCATTTTTTATAAAATGTCCCGGTGTCCCGAATTTATTCCAAATGTCCCACTTTTTAATGGTCCTTCCTGAAAAAAAAAAATCTTTGGGTAACGGATTTTATTACGTGTTTTAGTAGTGTTACTTTATCAATTTCTGGTTACAGTGGACCCTCGCTTGAATCTCGAACAAAAATTCGAAAGTCGACCAAAACAGTGTTCAGTGAGCATCTACCAAATGACTTAATACAGTATTTTTATCGTTTTTCATCCGCATAATGCCAAAACGTAAGTGCAGTATAAATGATAACATTACAAGATAATTTCCCTTCATTAAAGGTGTAGATGAAAATGTGGAATGTACTTTATGCAGCTCTAAATTTTGCATTTCACATGGTGGTCGGTCAGACGTAGTCAACCACGTGAAAACAAAAAAAAAACATAAAGGTGCTGTTGAAAGTAAGGCTTCCAACAGCAGTAGAAGTCATTTCTTAATGCGAAAACCCAGTGAAAAGGAAATGGAAAAACAGTTATCATTGGCAGCACAGGAAGCAACCTTCGCTTATCACACGGCGGTGCATAACCACAGTTTAAGTCCATGGACTGCACAACAGCCATCGTGAAAAAACTTTTCAACGATAATGTGGAAGTTGTGTTAGTTAATGTGTGTATTTTTATACCAGTATCTTATTTTAAGTGCAACATATAATATATAATAGATTTATTTGTGCTTTACCTTAATTTTTAACATGTCCCGTTTTTTTTACAAAATGTCCCGGGTTTTTTAGGTAAAAATTTGGAAATGTCCCGGTTTTTAAACAAAACATTATGGGAACCCTATGTTAGACCCATATTTTCTTGAACATCGACAGACTAGGGGTGATGTGGCCAGCATCAGGCTGGCTGCCTTAACCTTACACAAGTTGCTTTTGTACCAAATTCATGAGGTTGGGTTGACCTCAGAGCCATTTGTGGTCTAAAAAATCCTACCTCAACTCAGGATCGAACCATGGACCACCGAGCTAAGAAGTCTGTGCACTAACCACAAATATGGGAACAGGGCTTATAAATCTTGTGAATTATTTTTAAACTATTATGTTAGGTGAAAAAGTGTCTGTGTCTCGTGAAGTGTAGACCTGATAGAAAATAACTGTAAAAAAAGATTAAGTAAATGTGCATTCATTTTAAAACATATCAGCAGCTTTATCCACCAGGCTAAATGATTTCGTAGACAAACCTCAGACCTGCCTGAAGTTAACAGCCCCCTAACATCTGTGCCAGAACAAACCTCTTGGAGAGAGGAGCCTGGACTACCAGTACTCATCCAGACAAAAGTGAAAGGAATATTCGACAGGGATGAACAGAACAGCGTGCAACGTAGGACAGTCACTCTCAGTTTCCTGGATGATGAATACCCACAGGACCTCTGGGTCCGAGTATACATGGATGGGTCAGCACAGAATGCAGTAAAGAATGGAGGAGCAGGAGTGTACATAGAATACCCAAACAATACTAGGGAATCGGTCAGAGTACCAACGGGGAAATTCTGTAACAACTATGATGCAAAAGTCCAGGCAATCAAGGTGGCAACTGAGAAACTACTGAACACCAATCTCGGTCCCCAGCCTGTAGTATTCCTGACAGATGCAAGATCAGCACTCCAAGCACTTCAGTCCAGAAAATTGCCAGGTATACAAGCTCTACTTTCTGAACTGTGCAACCAGTGCAGGGTCGCCATGCAGTGGATACCGTCTCATTGTGGAATACCAGGAAATGAGAGAGCAGATGGGCTGGCTAAAGAAGGTGCTGCAGACGAGCAACCGGATGTACCAGTTTTATGTACCATCAGAAGAAATAGATGATCATACCAATCAGAAAGCCACCAACACAGGATGACTACCAAGCTATGAACAGATCAGAACCAATTGTCATTCTGCGCCTCAGAACAGGACACAACCGTCTCCGCAGCCACATGTATACAAAATTCAAGATTGGCAATTTAGCCATGTGTACATGTGGACAGGCACCCCAGACTGCGGAGCACGTACTTCAAGATTGCCCCGAATATGATATATTGAGGCAAACCCACTGGCCCAGAGAAACAACACTGGAAGAAAAACTATACGGACCTCTGTATGAACTACAAAAGACAGTGAAGTTTATACAAGAAACAACATTGCAGATATAGACAATATAGTTCAAGCAAACGAAAGAAGAAGAAAACATATCAACCCTTTCTTGTCACAATCACTTCACAGATATAATTGTTATGATTCTTGTTCCAAAACAATTTCTGTATAAGCCAAAGATGAAACTACTAAAACTAATATTATTTACATGTACCAAATTCTATTTTATTTTTCCCTTATGTACACCATAACAGACACCTCGTTGGTCTATGAGGTCATACCCATTCATTGAATTGTTGTATTCATCTATAATTTTCAGCTTTACAATGTTCTTCCATGTGGTTATGATCTCTACTTAGGCCTGAGAAAACACAAGAACAATTGATTTCTTGGCCTTTTTATTTCTAAAAGCTGTACACAACATCTTGCTTGTTTGTGTCATGTACCATCTGTATTCAAAGATAACTAAGGTGCAAAGTCTTCAGTTTCAAGGGAAATGTCTTAAGATAATGTTAGCAGTGCCAGTGTAATATTGTTTCTTCTCCAGTAAGAAGCCAGTCAGTTCTCTTGAGATGTAATTCCTGCCTTTAAAAAAAAAAAATGGTGGCATGTATCCAAAGGCTGTATTAGGGTCTGAACAATCTTTACAGCTTGCCCACTGTTTGAATCCACTTCAGGAACATATGATATATCTGAAACAAAATATGTGAACATGTTTCACATATCAAGTTGCTGATTCACATAAACCAATCACTAATGTGATATCTGCTTGGTTTATGTGGATTTATTTTTCTTGTATTGCCATCAGCTTTGGTACCCTATGCATGTTTCATCCAAACTGAGATTTTGGAATGAGTGAAAGGCATTCTGAACTCCGCCTATGCCGGTCCCAAGCCCGGATGAAAAAGGAGGAGGGCGGCCTGCATGGAGGCCGTAAGGAGGCAGCCCCTCCACCATGCAAAGGCACAACAGGCCAATCACCTGTTTGCTTTAAACCACGATTACGAGTAACACAAGAGAGAAAACCGGACTGATTCTAAAGGCGACGAACTGGAACGGACTACAGACTACGACTTATGGAACATGGAACACAAGAAGTATAAATGGGAAGGAAGAGGAGCTGGTGGAAGAGATGAGGAAAGCAAAACTAGAAATCCTGGCTATAACGGAAACAAAGAAAAAAGGACAAGGAGTCATGGATCTCAATGGCAACACGCTGCTCTACAGTGGTGTACCCATATCCGAAAAAGCTAAAGGGGGTGTGGGTTGCATTGTGGCCCAAAATCAAAAAGAGCGCATTATGGTTGTGAAACTAAAAGAAGGAGAAACCATAGTCAACCTGGTCATAGTGTATGGGCCAAATGAGGATGAGAGAGCAGAGGTCAAGGAGGAATTCTTCGAGCTGCTTCAAAGGACAGTGGATGACTGCCTAGATGAAGTTATCATGCTCAGAGATTTTAATGCCAGAGTTGGAAATGACCATGCTAGATGGGGTGGAGTTATCGGAAGATATGGAGAAGATACTCTCAATGACAATGGAAAGCAACTCCTTAGATTCTGCAGTGAGCAGAATCTGATCATTACAAACACAAAGTTCCCCCATAAGCGCATACATGCATACACTAGATGTGAACCAACAAAGAATGAGAAGTCAGTGATCGACTATGCCATTGTTCGGAGAAGCTCATTCAAATATGTCCGAGATGCAAGAGTCTGGAGGGGGCCAGAGATTGGAAGTGATCACTACCTGCTAACAATCAAACGAACAACTGAAAGAGTTGCTCAGCCTAGGAACTGCTCAACATCACGCAAGAAACCAAGTAAACGAGCAGGAGAAATGAGCATTAGGACCTACAAGCTGAGAGAGCCAGAAATTAAGACCAGATATCAGGGGCTTATTGCTGCGGCGGTGAGCAACACAGGGAACAGCCTGATGACTTGGAGACCCTCTGGATTAAATTCAGGGATATCATAGGGACGGCTGCTGCGGAGGCATGTGGTGAAGTCCGGCTTGGGAACCAGAGAGAGAGGACACCTTGGTGGACAGAGGAAGTCGGGGAGAAAGTGAGAGAGAGGAGAATGGCATGGAAACGGTACTTAGGAGCTGAAAACACAACAGGACAAATTGAAAAATATAGAGAGTATGTGACGCTCAGAGCGGAGGTAAAGAACAGGGTGCTGGCGGCAAGACAGAGGTCCTGGGGGGGGGGGGGGGGTTGGAGGGAAGCTGGAAAAAGATGCACAAGAAAACCAGAAATTGTTCTATAAGACCCTAAAGAACATGAGGAAGGAAAAACAATGCCCTCTCAAATTTGTAAAGGACAGGCAAGGCGGGTTGCTTGCTGCCCCGAGGGAAGTAATGGAGAGATGGAAGGAGTATTTCTCAGGGCTCCTTGATGGTGGGCAACGTCGGACATCAGAGGTGATGGCCACTGGCGCAGGGGAGGAAACCAATGGTGATGAAGATGACATAGAGATGGAAGAACTGAAGGCAGCACTGGAGAAAATCAAGATGGGCGGGGCAGCAGGGCATGATGGTGTGGCGCCAGAAGTGGTTAGGTACATGGGAGCATCAGGCGACCTGTTGCTCTTGGGGGTCCTACGGGCAGCATGGTGCAACGGGACCATGCCGGGGGATGGAGCAAACTTTGGGACTGTTTGGCAAGGAAGAATATTCCAGCACCTCTGATTCATGCTATACAGAGCTTCTACAAGTCTTGCAGAAATTATGTGAGGACAGCGGACCATGGGTCAGGGGAGTTCAGGACCACCGCTGGTGTAAGACAAGGTGATATCCTATCACCTTACCTCTTCATACTCCTTATGGACGGTGTCATCAAGGCATGTAAGGAGAGAGCAAGAAAGTATTCAGTGGGGTACTGGAAGATGAGACAGGTCTATATTTCAGAGCTGGCATTTGCTGATGATGTTGCCCTGATTGCTAAATCAGAGGCACATCTCCAATCCAACCTGCAAGTCTGGAAGGAAGAGCTGGAGAAGAGAGGGATGGTCATAAGCAGCTCTGAAACAAAATCCGTGGTGATATCGCGGGGGGAAAGAGGACATCGGATTGGGCTGGGAGGGCAGGTCCTGGAGCGGGTCAGCCACTTTGGATACCTCGGAGCTGTTGTAGACCGAAGGGGAGGCATCAAAGAAGAGTTGGCCACTCGGGAAGCGGCAGCTGGGAGACTTTTTCAGGCCATAAATCGAGGATTCCTCAGCAGGAGAGAGGTTGGTGGGAAAACGAGGATGGCTGTATACCGCTCCACCTGTGTCCCGGTCTTGACATATGGATGCGAGTCATGGGCAGTGACTACAACCCATAAAAGCCAGATCCAAACCTCAGAAATGAGGTATCTGAGGAAGGTGGTTGGGGTAACGAGAAGAGACATGGTACGCAACCAGACGATACGTCAAGGCCTAAAATGCCACCCCCTACAGACCCAAGTAGAACAGTCCCAACTAAGATGGTTTGGCCATGTCTGCAGAATGGGAGAAGATCGGCTACCACGACAAGCATGGGAAACAAAGAGCCAAGGATCCAGACCCTGAGGACGACCCAGAGTCCGCTGGGAAGACAACATTAGACAATCTTTGAAGGACCGAGGACTAGAATGGAACCAGGCCAGGAGGAAGACAGCCGATAGAATAGTCTGGCGCTCTCTCTTCCAAACCTCTACACCTCACGGTAGAAGGGGAACGACTAAGTAAGTAAGTAAGAAAGGCATTCTGACATTTTTGTAACAAAATGTTCGTAAATGGTTCAGCTTTTTCTTTTCCTTGTGAAAGTCATCAGACATGAAACATAATATGATATAATACTTCATTTCTATTTCTTGAAAACATGTGACTAAACCAAGGTGTTTACAATTCTGCAGATGTGGACCAGTAGTCACAGATTAATGGTTTCTACTGAATCCCAATATTTATTAGGACAGCAGTAAATTTATCCAGTTCAGGGCAAGTGACTTTTGTTCACCTAGCATACATTAAATATTGTTTTGAAGGATTATTCTGAATACATTTGAGTTTGGCATAATAACTGATACACTGACACATGTAATCTTTAATTTCATCAGTAAATGAAACACTATATCATTTCAGTGAGGTTGACAGGTCAAGCCCCTTAGTCACACCTTTTGACAAAACTGAAATGCATTCTGTGTCAAGCCTTCAGAAATTTCTATCCACTCTGGTATATCTTGTGAGACTCTACTTGCTTCTCAACTTGTAGGTGTACTGTTAACTTTACTGGTTGTTTGAATTGACTTTTTATGCTTGTCTTTCCCTTTACTGACTGAAAGTTTAGCAGTTGTTATGGTACCTCATACCTGTTCATTCAGCTGCTCAGTATCCCCATCAGATTAATCACATTCATGAATATTCTAACATGAAGTCTTAGCAAAGTCATCATCTGAATCACTAAGACTAACTGAAAAACTACTGTCGCTATAATTCTCTTCTGTTCACTGAGAAATAAGCAGCCATTCTTGATCAGCTTACAGCCAGTGTTAAGACAAGGAATCTATTGCCATTGCTCAAAAACAAATGATTAGCAGCACTAGTAACAGATATAAAGAAGTATACAAATAAAATTTCAGCTTCATAAAATTGTTTTCCACATTCCAAAATGTTCACACACTTGTGCCAATGTATTGAAACAATTTAAACCAGCTCATTGCCAGGTATTTTTACATTTTCATTTCAAATTTAGACATTTATCACGCTGGTGCAAGATATGGCTTTCAGATAAATGTAAAGGGCAAAGT
>JAMPIV010009069.1:0-206228 GCA_024509875.1 Oreohelix idahoensis
ATCGGAGAATCGAACCCAGGACCATTTGAACGGCAACACCGCCTAGCTACTGAAGCGAATCACTCTATCCTCCATGCCAACTAGGCACCACATAATAGTGTTTCGTGGACTGTAATATCCATTATCGCGACTTTCCACACGCAACACTGAATGTGTACCTAGGGCGATCCAGCCTAATTAATGACGTAATCACCTCTGCGTTCCCCATATTATACAGTATAGGTCAGATTACACAAGACAAAGACCTTAATACTGTGTCTATTGAATTATAGAAGACTAAGAACAGTACAGGTCAGATGGTAGGTTTTGGTAGTGTATAAACATTTTAAATAAAAAAAGAGGGGAAACCCGAGACCTGTAAACAGTAAATAAATGACGGGTTCACAGCAATAGTCATAGCTGTAGAGGAATGTACAAGAGGTCTAGTGACTGCCTCAGCAAGGTTGCCACTCAAGGTCTAGAGATAAACCCAGATTTTCTTCTAAAAAAAAACCCCAGAAATACCCAGATTATTTTATGCATCAAATACACGGAATAGACGATGCTTACACAATCTTTTAGTGCAACTTTAGCACAAATAAGCTGTGTGCTACTAATATTTATTTATTTCTTCATTTTTATTTTATATTTTTATTACCAAAAATTCACTTACTTACTTTATTTTATTAACACCCCAATATATGAACTCTTGAAAATGATATATTTTAATAGTAACATACTTACAGTAGTTACATTAACAAAATGTTCCCCAAATCTAATATAAAATGTTAGTTGTAACTTGTTACTGTTGAAAATTGTCACTTGTCAGCGACTCAGCATCCATGTCGACAACTTCTCCTTCGTCAAGATCATATGCATGAATTGACAACGTAGAATGTTGATTGTGGAGTTCCAAAATCTTTGCATATCTCTCCCGACAACGTCCTTCACGCACATCTTCAACCAATCTTTTACTAGAATTAAACTTATGACAAACTCCATCTTTGGCAACTGCTTATTTAAGTTTAACTCTTTGACTCCATAAGATGAGGTTGGTAAGAAAACGAAGATGGCCGTATACCGCTCCACCTATGTCCCAGTCTTGACATATGGATGCGAGTCATGGGCAATGACTACAACCCACAAAAGCCAGATCCAAACCTCAGAAATGAGGTATCTGAGGAAGGTGGTTGAAGTAACAAGAAGAGACATGGTACGCAACTAGACGATACGTCAAGGCCTTAAATCCCACCCCCTGCAGACCTAAGTAGAACAGTCCCAACTAAGATGGTTTGGCCTTGTCTGCAGAATGGGAGAAGATCGGCTACCACGACAAGCATGGGAAACAAAGAGCCAAGGATCCAGACCTCCAGGACAACCCAGAGTCCGCTGGGAGGACAACATTAGACAATCTTTGAAGGACCGAGGACTAGAATGGAACCAGGCCAGGGGGAAGACAGCCGATAGGATAGTCTGGCGCTCTCTCTTCCAAACCTCTACACCTAACGGTAGAAGGGAAACGACTAAGTAAGTAAGTAAGACTCCATAATTATTTTCCCCCCTGTGCCATAATTATTTTTTGAAGAATTATAAACGGTGAAGTATACTGTCTTTCAGTGTACATTTTATGTTAATCATTTTTTGTGAACATATACTGTACTTATTATATACCAAACTGTAGGGAAATGGATAGAGAATTATAATATATAAAGTCTTTGGTAGTATTAACACAAGTGTGTTCGGTATACTTAAAACATTTTGCATGGAAAATTGAAAAACACTAAAAAGTTAACTGTAGAATACGATCTTACCAAAGACAAATTACTGTTGTAGACAATAAAACTTTCTTTTTAGTCTTCAAACATCATTAATCCATATACAAAGTAAAAAAAAAAATTGCTTATGGCCACAATTAGTGAGAGCAGCAATGAAGCCTGACCTACTTTACACATCTTGTTCCTTAAGATCCATTGCTGTTGACCTTCGTGTGCAGATGGCAGCTGGTGATGATGATGATAATAGACAAGTGGTGCCTCGGACAGTGTTAAAAAACGCGGCATTATGGGAGATAACAAAGACTTTATGCACGTTAGTATATTGTCAAGGGAAGTAAAAAAAAAGCTGTTAATTAACCAAGGGACATAAAAGTAACAAAAAATGTTGTTAGATTTATGTAATAAAAGTTGTAAATTTTGTTCATTTCTTATGTAATAATTTAAGACTTTTAAATAAAAAATAAAGATTATGTATTGTATGAGAGTAAAAGTTTAAATATTTTGATTTAATAAAACAAAAGACATAAAAATTTTAGCCAGTTACATTTTTTCAGCTAGTCTTAAGTTTTAGTACTAGAACTGGTCTTTCAGCTTACATTTTAATCATTAACCTTTTACAGAATCCGTGAAATACACGGTACTATTTTTGATGGCATAACTGCCTTACATAATATTATAACTTTTCATTTTTCGAAAACTACAAAAACATATTCTTGCAGCGTATTTTACACTGTACAACCCAATGCCTAGAATCCGGCTTTTGGCTGGGATCATGTGTCTACACACAGGGACCAATACAGTGACATTCATGTGTCATTAGGTCTCTTGTGTGAGAACACAGAAGATCACTACGGTGACACATGTTGTCATTGGGTCTTCTTGTGTTGGGACACGTGGTCTTGACCAGGGCCGGGTTTGGGCGGGGATAATGCGACCTCATGCGAGGAAAAAATATGCGACCTCAAGCGAGGAAAAAAAAAAAAAAATAAAAAAAAAAAAATACATAATATTATAACTTTTCATTTTTCGAAAACTACAAAAACATATTCTTGCAGCGTATTTTACGCTGTACAACCCAATGCCTAGTATCCTGGCTTTTGGCTGGGATCATGTGTCTACACACGGGAAACAGTAGTGACATTCATGTGTCATT
Organism: Oreohelix idahoensis; assembly: GCA_024509875.1. NCBI lineage: Eukaryota > Metazoa > Mollusca > Gastropoda > Stylommatophora > Oreohelicidae > Oreohelix > Oreohelix idahoensis. The sequence continues at coordinate 2,908 of JAMPIV010009069.1, forward strand.
AGGTCTCTTGTGTGAGAACACAGAAGATCACTACGGTGACACATGTTGTCATTGGGTCTTCTTGTGTTGGGACACGTGGTCTTGACCAGGGCCGGGTTTGGGCGGGGATAATGCGACCTCATGCGAGGAAAAAATATGCGACCTCAAGCGAGGAAAAAAAAAAAAAAAAAAAAGAAAACTACAAAAAAAAGAAAAAAAATTGTACATATGTTAATAATTATAGCCATGTTTGGCTTAAAAAAAATTTATTTCATTTTAAAAATCTTTGACACACACCTAATTAAGAAAAAAAAAAAAAAAAACTAGCAAAAATCTTTATATCATGAATATCATCATATTTCTCTTTCCCCCTCATGTCCGTTTCACGTTTATTTTCTTGTCTGCCTCTAGGTGAGACTCGCCAGAATTTTTTAGTTGTTTATTATTATTATTATTATGTAGCAATGAGTTTAGGTAATATTGATTTGGTAATTTCCTATCTTTCGTACCTTTTTGCTCCGGAGTTAATATGTGTTGTTGGGTGTTGTTTTTTAGCGCTTAGGGTTAGGATTAGGGTTAGACTTAGGGTTAGGATTAGGGTTTGTGTAAGGGTTAGTGTTAACCCTAATCCTAACCCTAACTGCTACGAATCAACACCCAACTACATATATTCACTGCGGAGCGAAGAGGTACGAAAAATAGGAAATTACCATTGATTTAATAGAGGTTGTCTGGACCGTGATTTTAATCCGAGAAGAGAACAAGCAGAGAATGCTTGCGTTCTCGGTGGCTGCCTGACATTTTTGTTCCTGGTTAGATTCTGGTTAGAACAAAAATGACGGAAAATAACGTGAACGCTTGTTGTCCATTCTTTCATTTGTCATTCTCGGAACCTTCATAAACACTCAAACACACGTACACAAATATAACACATATAAATAGCACTGACAAACAACATTTTTCTTTCTTATATAAGAATAAGTGTTCTTAGGTCAGTTTCTTGTGCTGATTTCAAATTTGAAATCCGTTTATCTCTATCACGTCGGGTTCTTAAGATATTTGTGAATAACTATATTTTTGGGAAACCGTTATTTGCTCCATTTCATTTTTACTATATAACTTTTTAAAAATTAATAAAATGCAAAATAATTCTACTTTTTATACTGCTAAAAGATGCATGACATATGTTACGTTATATTTCAAATAGTTACTGTATTTTGAAATAATTATGAGTGAAATATGGCTTCTAGAAGTTGTTGAAATTCGGCTGATCTGTTCTGTTACGTGTGCGGATATTTTACCGATCGTGTTCACCAGAAAAACTTTACACCATTGCTAAAGAAAGCATATGAACTTTATTTCGATTCGAAAGTTGATGATGCAAATAAATCTTGGAAGCCAAATGCAGTTTGTTCGACTTGTGCAAATACATTGGCATGTTGGTTACGAAAATAGCCGAAGCATAAGTCGATGCCTTTTGGAGTGCCAGTAATATGGCGTGAACCGACAAATCACGCTACTGATTGTTACTTCTGCTTGACAAATATCTATGGTTTCACTTTTAAAACTAGAAAGTCTGTGGTTTATCCAAATATTGAATCGGTTTCGAAACCAGTGCCTCATGATCCAATCACGTGTCCGATCCCAGTCCCACCAGAACAATATCCGTTGGATGTGAATGAACCATCAGAAAGTGATAGTTTACCTGCTTTAGAAACTAATTCTGACTCGGATTATATACCGGTGAATGATGATGTTTACTTAATTAACCATTCAGAACTTTCAGATCTAATACGTGATCTCGCTCTCACCAAAGGACAAGCGGAATTACTCGGTTCGCGACTCAAAGAATGGAATCTTTTAGCGCCCAATACTCCGATATCTAAATTTCGTCATAGACACAGAGAACTTGTTCAATACTTTGAGATGGATGATGACATTTGCAAAGATGTAAAAGGTCTAATGGTGCACCTCGGTCATGAGCACATAGTCAACGAATGGCGACTTTTCATCGACTCTTCCAAGACTAGTCTAAAAGCCGTGATATTGCATAATGGAAATTTATTTTCATCAATTCCAGTCGCCTACTCTGTTCATATGAAAGAAACTTATGACAATATGGCTATACTTTTGGCAAAAATAAAGTACAATGACTACCAATGGCGGATTTGTGGAGACCTAAAGGTCATTGCAATTCTCACGGGCATGCAGACTGGGTATACTAAATTTTGTTGCTTCCTATGTGAATGGGACAGCCGCAACAGACAGGAACATTATGCAAGAAAGGTGTGGCCTATCAGGGATCGAATGCAGCTCGGGCATAAAAATGTAATACACGAGCCATTAGTTAACAAAGACAGCATCATTTTACCACCGTTACATATAAAGTTGGGGCTCATGAAGAATTTCGTAAAAGCGTTAGATAAAACGAGCAAAGCTTTCACTTATCTTCGAGAAATGTTTCCGCAAATTAGCGATGCAAAGATAAAGGAAGGTATCTTTGTAGGACCTCAGATTAGGAAAGTTATTGCAGACAAACAATTCGAGAACTTGTTACATGGTAGTTAACTTCGCGCATGGATGGCATTCAAATCGATCGTCGATAACTTTCTGGGAAATCACAAATCTGTCGACTATGTGCATATTGTTAAGCAGTGCATAGATGCATACAGAATTATGGGCTGTAACATGTCCCTAAAAATTCATTTGCTCGATTCGCATCTTGACTTTTTCCCTGACAACCTTGGCGAAGTCAGCGATGAACATGGAGAACGATTCCATCAAGATAACGCCGTAATGGAGTCACGTTATCAAGGACGGTGGAGTGTGACCATGCTTGCCGATTATTGTTGGATGCTTCATCGCGATGTACCACATGCCATTCACCGACGAAAGTCGACTGCAAAGAAATTCAAGCCTACATAACTGTTATACTTCTTGTACAAATGATGTTGTAATACTGTATGCGTTGTTAAAAAAAACTTCAATTGCGTATTTCTAGAGATCCCGACCTGATAGAGAAAAATGGTTTGCAGATTTAAAAACAGCGCATTAAAATTGACTAGAAAAACATAGAAATGTTAGAGAAAGAAAAAAAAAATTTTTTTTTGTTAGCCAGTGTAGTTTTTCTTTCTAATTTTTCTATTTTGTTTCCTCCCTAGGATTCTTGACGGAAATTGAAGTCCGCTGTTCTCCCAGCGGACTCTAACCTACTGCCGCGTCTGTAAGCGGCTTATTTTTTTATTTCTTTCGAAACTCGTTTTGGCGAAGCGCGTCCCGTTCAACCTAATCGGTTATATTATTTTTCTAATTAGTACACTCAAACACACGTACACAAATATAACACACATAAATAGTTTTTCTTTCTAATTTTTCTATTTTGTTTCCTCCCTAGGATTCTTGACGGAAATTGAAGTCCGCTGTTCTCTGGGTCGTAGGTCGTTTGTCGTTAACCTACTACCTGCCGCGTCGGTAAGCGGCTTATTTTTTATTTCTTTCGAAAGATTGTTCACCCGAAATATAACCTATGTACTACCCTGGGATGTAGAGGTTTCCCAGATAGTAGCACCATTAAAAATTATACCTATTTTAAAAATAAAATTTTGCCTCGTTTTGGCGAAGCGCGTTCCGTTCAACCTAATCGGTTATATTATTTTTCTGATTAGTACGCTGTTTTCTCGAACTTTCACATTATGACATTATTAAAACTGTAGGAGCACTGAGGAAAAAAAAAAAACTGCCTTACATAACGCTGTGAAAACCCAACGGCCTAATATCCGGCATTTGGCTAATCCAGATGTTGCTGTCATTTTTGACGGAGTCATCTGTCAAGTTATTTGCTTATGTTTTTATCATAAGAATAATTGTGTCCTTACCTGCGATGTCAGGTTGATTAGGGGTTGTCTTCCCTTGTTTATTCATTCATTGTGTTTGACCTTTAGGGTCAAAGGTAGACAGTTCGGGCGTATGCCCATGGGCAGGTTTTTTTAAGCGGGAGTTGAGTTAGACTTCCGGCAAGCCGGGGAGTGTCCTGGTTTCTGAAGGGACGAGAGTCCATTGTGTTTTTCGGGGAGAATCTTCGAAGTGACTGCACTGGCAGTTTTCCCCAGTGAATCTCTGTGCGTTGGAATGACAGCAGAGTTCCTTGTTAAGTTCTGTGGACTCGGTTACAGGTAATACCGACTTTTTCCATTACTATGCTTTCGGTAGCAGAACATGTTAGAAGATTGCCTAGTCTGTGAACTGCAGCTCACCGGTCCTCCATTTCAGAACTTATATGTTGTGCTCAAGGTAGCCATTCAAGACTATTAGTCTTCATACCATCCAGAAATCCAGTGACGAAGATATATTGTGGGAGCCGCAGATTGGCGGCATATTTATGTCTACAATAAGCATTACTGCAGGGTTGATGGTAACCTGCTTATCAGAAGTACACAGCCGACGTCAGAACGAGGCCTGTGTTTTCGGCTATTATACTACAGCCTGATAATGTGCAATTGGCGGGGAATGCCAAGTTGCACCTATGTGTCAAAGTGATTAAGGTATCTGACGCGTTTAGTCAGTAATCCCAGGGCGACGCCACGAACTGTCCTTATTGAAGAACATTGTATTGACCATGCACGAATATTCAAATGTTTACCAGCTTGCTGAATGCCTAATGTATACCTATCGATTTCCGGTCAGCATGACCTTGTTTACACTGACTGTTCCTGTTGATACCATGTGTGTTCTCGTCAATAAATGTTTTGAAACGTGCCTGCAGTGTCCAAGCATCCTTGACTACTGCATGTGAGTGTATGGGTTGCAGGGTCTACATACATACGAGCCTAAACACATTCGCGCCTTCATTCGCACCCACACTCAGTTCATCATACGCTCGCACTACACACCTAACAACATGTATACTGTCTTGGGCCAGTGATCACCTCAACAAGAGAAAAAGTACAGTTACATTTTTGGTGGACCAGTTACGTGGGCTCTTCTGATACATTTCTTGTGGACAGAGCGAGCAATTAACATTATTGATGACATTAATGTGGTCCAGAAATTTACATTTCATGGGGCTATTTGCGTGAGAAGGACAAGGATCTGTGGGTCTAAGCTACACACTGGACAGCTGTAACACACATCGCTAATTCTACACTTGCAAGTTTTGGCTACAACAGGACAGAAATAGGTCATCAACTGTTGACCCAGATAAACAGTGCTAGCATTTATGTTATAATGCTACATAAACCACAACAGGACAAGTACTGAAGTTAACATCTAGGCATTTGCTACGTGGACCACAACTGCAAGTCGAGTCCCTTTTTGTAAACGGTACCGCTGGTCGTTTACACGTTTCAGTCAACAACAGACTTTTCTACGCCCGAGCATTCAAGCTATATTGTTCGTGGTCAAGTGTTTGTAAACAGTACGTGGAAATTGTAAACATTCTATGTGCAAGTCCTAAGTCGAGAAGGTCATAGTAACTTTTGTTCGTGAATACCACTTTATGCTACAGTGGATTTGACATTCAGTGCGCGCTTGACATTTTGTTTCTGTGTTCGCAAGGAGCAAGAAATTTACTTTAGTTTCAGCTGTGACTGAACTTGTTTTGCAACACATTGAATTGATTGCTATTTATGTTAATTGTACTATTTTTGTGTATTTTTCTTGTGTTCTTTTGCGGGTTTTCGGTTGGTGGGTCTTACGGTAAATATGCCACTTAATCGAGGGTTACTGTAAGCGTTCTGTAGGGATTGCAATTTTCTTAATTGAAATTTGCTAGCGACTTTTGTTGCTATTTTTTTTTTTTTTTTTAGCTGTGACGACATCAGTTAGTGTTGTTTTCGTTATTTTTCTGTTCTTTGATTTTCGATTAATTTTGTTTGTATCTGTTCTTCTCTCATTCCTTCCGTTTATTTCTTTACACCTTTTCGTTTATAACAGTGTTGCCATTTGTCTTGTTTATTTTTCGCGGTCATCATTACACATTTGTGTAACATTTTCTTTACTTTTTGCTGTATTGTTTATTTGACTTCCGCGAACGTTTTCGGTCATTGTTCTGTATCTTTGTTTTTGTATTTATGATTGTTCTACATTATTGTCATACACAGTCTACATACATATACTTGGTCATGTATTATTATTGTTATTGATAAGGTACACTCTTCATATAGAGATTGTTAATAAAATATTATTATCTAAGATATTTATACAAGTTCTTTGATAAAAGACTTGTTATCCACAAAGATTGAGACAAGGTGAAATACATATTCAAGTTCTTTTAAAAAAAAAAAAAAGACTTGTGCCCATAGTGAGTGGGATATAAAGGAATTATTTTCCACAGGTACTCAAGTGATTTTTTGTTACATTATAAACAAGAGGACCATACAAGGTCTTTGTCTAAGACTAAGAGAGTGAAATAAAGTGAAGTGAGTATACAAGTCTAGCATTTCAGACTTGTCTCCCATTGAAGTGGGATAAGGTAATTGTTGAATTTTTCAGGTTACTGATCTCATTAGACAGAATGTCTACATTGGATTTCTTCATCCAGCAAGGGTTGACTCTTGGTAAGTCTGGTAAAGAATTGGAAGAATATTCATCTGCTCTATTCGCCACTGCATTAAAGTCAGAAGAAAAGAAACAAAAAGAGGAAATTAAATTGAAAGCAGAAGCTGAACAAAGGAGAGCAGATGCTGAACTAAAGAAGCTAGATGCTGAGAATAGAAGATTAGAACTTGAAGAGAAAAGGTATCAAAGAGAAGCTGCTGCTGAGGAGAGAAAAAAGCTGCTCTGAGGAGAGAAAAGCTCAAGCTGCTGCGGAGGAGAGAGAGGCTCAGGCTGATGAAAGAAAATTCCAGATGGAAATGGAAGACAAAAAACTTCAAGCTGCTGCAGAGGAGAAGAAAATTCAAGCTCAAGCTGCTGCAAAGGAGAGAAAACTTCAAGCTGCTGCAGAGGAGAGAAAACTTCAAGCTGCTGCAGAGGAGAGAAAACTTCAAGCTGAGGCTGAAATTAGAAAAATGGAACATGAGGAAAGAAAACAGAAGATGGAACTTGATGAAAGACTCGCAACTTTGGAGTTAGAGAAATTGAAATTGGCGAGTACGGGTGCTCAGCAAACAACTTCGAGTACGACAAAGGAGTTTGTTAATAGGATTAAATTGCCTCATTTCAATCCTTTAAAGGATGACGTAGCAGATTATCTAGATAGATTCCAATTTTTATGCGATACGCATAACATAAAAAAGGAAAAATATGTTGAACAACTGATGGAATTTTTTACAGGTGACACAGTGACTACTCTTATGACAATAGACGAACATGACAGGACTAATTATGATGTTGTCAGAGCAGCATTGCTAAAAAAATACCAACTAAAAGAAGAAGACTATCGTCTTCGTTTTAGGACAATGTTGCCAGAAAATGGAGTAGATTTCTCTGATTTTGTTACAAAAATACGTCGTACATTTACACGATGGGTTGAGTTGTCTCAGACTGAGAAAACATATGAAGGTCTAATGGACTTATTATTGCGAGATAAGGTTTTGTCATCTGTTAATGATTCTTTTCTTGCATTCCTTCATGAGCGTAAGCCTAAAAACTTAAAAGATATGGAGGAATACTGTTGTCAGTATGCCACCGCGCATCCCCATGCTACAGTTAGCAATTCTAAAGTGAAAGAAGGGTTGCCAGCTGCTTCGGCAACACCATATGGCCCTAATTTCAAAAAAAAAATTTCAGGGTGCTCAACAAAACTGGAATAGGGGAAGTAATCAGAATTACACTCAGAAGCGGAGTAATCCAACACATGATGGTTCTTCGTCTATGAATTGGAGACAAGATGGTAGTTCTCGTAATTTTAATGGTAATAATCTTAGACACTTTCGCAAGGGTTATCGTAATAATAACCATTCGAGCTTTCGAGATAACCATTCTCGACGTCAAGATTATGACGATGGTGAATTTAGAAACCGGGATTCAAACCGGAATGATGATTACAATAGGCAATATGATAACAATTACAGGGGAAATGATAGTCGAAATAATTACAGGGGAAATGATAATCGAGGCAGACCTAGGTTTAACAAAAAAAAAAAAGACCTTTCCAACAGGCAAACTCTGCACAACAAGAGTTTGATGGAGCCTGTAATACAGTAAATGATAGTGGTAACTCTAGGGCTATCACTGGTTGTGCTTTCGATTTTGGGAGAGCAACTGAATGCCCCCAATGCTTAACATTGTTCGACTCATCGACTGTATCTACTCTAAGTTGTGGTCACCCTCTTCCTGCTCTACCTGCTACAGTTGCGCATGATGGGAGAGGATCTCTCATCTTACATAAAGGTCTAATAAATGATAGGCTAGTCTCAGTACTTTTCGATTCGGGATGTACTACCGTCGGGGTTAGGGAGTCTCTGATAGATCCTTGCTGTGCCACTGGAAAAACAATCAAATGTGTTACATTTGGTGGTACTATGGAAAGTTATCCTACTGCTATTATTAGGATTGACACTCCCTTCTTCACAGGAGATGTCCATGCATGTCTTCTTCCTAATCCTATTGCGGATCTTATAATCGGTCGTATTCATGGGGTTAAGGAATGCACCCCGCAACAAATTTCTAGTTGGGAGGAAAAAAACATTCAAACGGTCAATGCAGTGGTGACAAGAGCTCAAGCTCTTAATCCCCCAACTTCATCGGATAATAGTAATGAAGTTGATAGCCAAGACGAGCACTTGGTGATTTCCCATGACTCGTTTGTTAAACGTCAAGAAGAGGATCCTTCTTTGAAGAAATTCTTCCTTCTTGCAAAGAAAGGGGATCCCAATCAAAATACGAATCACAAATCGTATATTACTATGAAGAATGGTATATTGGTACGGATGGTACAACACTCGGACAAGTCTATGCACTCGCAAATTCTTGTGCCTAAGTGTATGAGAGCCTTAATTCTTCAGCATGCACACGATTCTCAGTGTGCTGGACATATGGGTTTTTCCAGAACTAAAACTAGAGTCCTTGCGTCTTTCTTTTGGCCATTTGTTAATAAAGACATACGAATTTATTGCCGATCTTGCAAAATTTGTCAAGAGGTCAAGTCTAGAGGTCCGAGACATGCTGCTCCTATTCAGGCTGCAGATATTCCGATTCGGCCGTTTCAGAAAATGGCTATAGACATCATTGGTCCGTTCAAAATTAAGTCAGCCAGAGGACACCAATTTATCCTCACTTGCGTGGACATGTGCACGCGTTGGCCAGAGGCTATTCCTCTGAAGAGCATATCAACTGTCGATATCGCTGATGCTCTTTGGCTCATATTTTCTCGTCTGGGATTCCCCGGAGAAATACTGTCGGACCACGGCACTCAGTTAATTTCGGACGTTATGTCTCAGGTAATGGCTACGCTAGACATTAAAAGGTCTCTCAGTAGTATTTATCATCCAATGTCCAATGGATTGGTAGAACGTCTTAACAGGACACTAAAGAACTTACTTGGCAAGATAACGGAGGATCATCCGGAGGATTGGGACAGGGTTTTACCTGCAGTCCTCTTTGCCTATAGAGAAGTTCCCAACGAGCATACAGGGTTTTCTCCTTTCGAACTTGTCTTTGGTGCGCAACCGCGCGGTCCGATGTCCTTGTTACACGATTTGATAACTTCTGATAATATTGACGATGATACACAATCGTCATATGAATATGTCATTGCTCTTAGAGAAAAGATTATCGAATCGTGCAGGTTAGCAACTTCATCTTCCGAATTTGCGAAAGAAAAAGCTAGGCGATTTGCTAACAAGAAAAGACGCCTACGTCAACTTTGTCCTGGAGACAAAGCATATGTCTTACTTCCCTCAAGAGAGAATAGACTTCTCATTTCATGGAAAGGTCCATACACTATAGTCTCCAAAATTTCCGATGTCGACTACATCGTCGATGTGGATGGAAAGCATAAAACCTTCCATATAAATATGCTAACAGAGTTTATTGAACGTCCAGACTATTTGCAGCCTATTTTCCAGGCGACGGACGACTCTCCAGTCCAACATGGTCACATCTCATCCCTGTCCGTTATACAGGATGAGGAAACTATTTTTTCTGACGTTAACTTACCTCTTCCTGCGATTCCACTGAATTCAACGGAATCGTGGAGGGACGTTACAATCTCTTCGAACTTGTCTTTTGAGGAGCAACGTCAAGTATCCTCTACGCTACAATCATATCAGGATGTCCTTACCGACATTCCTGGACACACAGATGTCATAGAACATGACATCATACTTACTGATCGTAATCCGATCAGAGTAAGACCATACCCAATACCTATTCATTTTCAAGCACAAGTCGAGAAAGAATTGGATGAAATGATTCAACTGCAAATAATTGAACCATCCACTTCAGCTTATTCTTCGTCGATAGTTATTGTTCGAAAGAAAGACAATAACATACGTCTTTGCGTTGACTATCGCAAATTAAATCAAGTTACGAAGTTCGATGCTGAACCTATGCCATTATTAGATGATCTACTTATTAGACTTTCTAAAGCTAAATTCTTTACTAAACTAGACTTGTCGAAAGGTTATTGGCAAGTCCCACTGACGGAACACGCCAAACCTCTCACTGCTTTTTCGACACCTAGGGGTCTGTTTCAATGGAATTTTATGCCTTTCGGGCTTATGAACGCCCCAGCGACTTTCGTGCGCATGATGCGACGAATTCTATCAGATCGTGCAGATGTCATCGCATATTTAGACGACATCTGTCTTTTCAGCGATACTTGGGAAGAACACTATTTGGGTCTAAAGGAATTGCTATCTACTCTACGTGAGCATAGTTTGACTGCAAAACCCTCTAAAGCTTTTGTTGGGTTTAGTGAAATTTCCTTCCTAGGTCATCGAGTTGGTCATGGTCTGTTGAAGACAGAGGACCAAAACATTTCGAAGATATTAAATATCTCGGTTCCGAAGACAAAAAAGCAAGTGCGTAGTCTCTTGGGATTGATACAATTCTATGGAAGATTCATTGAGAATCTGTCCTCCATTATGGCACCACTTTCATCGTTATTGAAAAAAGGTTCTCCTAATATGGTGCGTTGGTCCCAGGAATGCCAATCTTCATTGGATCAGGTTAAGAATTTGTTCTCATCTCATCCTATCTTAAGACTACCAACGATTGATAAGACTTTTGTTCTTCGTAGTGATGCCTCTTCCACTGGGATTGGAGCGGCGCTAATGCAGGAATATTCAGGAACTCTGCATCCTGTAATGTATATTTCTAGGAAGCTAAATGCGGCAGAAAGGAATTACTCGGTTTTAGACCGTGAATTGTTGGCTATGGTTTGGTCCATTCTTAAGCTACAAAGGTTCCTTCTGGGCGCGCATTTCTTTATGGAAACCGACCAAAAAGCTCTTACGGCTATGCAAAGTAAGGATTTGAAGAGCTCGAGATCTACTCGTTATGCTATTGCTCTTCAGCCTTTCCATTTCACGGTGCGAGCTATCCGTGGTTCGGATAATGTGATGGCGGACATATTGTCCAGATGCCCACATGATTCCAGTTAAATCTTGTGTCCTAGTTTTTCCTGATACACTTTCAGACTTTTGTCTGTCCTTAATATCCTAATATGTTGTAATACAAATGTATTTGGATGATGTTTAGATAATTTAACAAATTTCATTTTGTCCATCCATCAGTGATATGTTGCTAATATAGCATTGTAATTCATGACATTTGTATATTGCTATAATTATAGTATTTAGTAATGATTGATATATGATTGGTATTGCCAGCAACTTAGGTTTCTTTAATGGTACCCCCTTAGTTTGTTTGGCTTAAAGGAGATATTTTCTCCTATGTTGGGAGATGATTTGTATCCTCTTCAGACGCTTTGTTTATGCGTCTATTGTACCTGATATTAGGTTCATTTTTTCATGAGCACATAAGTGATACTTGTGCAATCTTGCTCATGGACATATTAAAAAAAAAAAAATTTCATTTTTTTTTTTACAGGGGGGTGGTAGTAATATGTTGCTGTCATTTTTGACGGAGTCATCTGTCAAGTTATTTGCTTATGTTTTTATCATAAGAATAATTGTGTCTTTACCTGCGATGTCAGGTTGATTAGGGGTTGTCTTCCCTTGTTTATTCATTCATTGTGTTTGACCTTTAGGGTCAAAGGTAGACAGTTCGGGCGTATGCCCATGGGCAGGTTTTTTTTAAGCGGGAGTTGAGTTAGACTTCCGGCAAGCCGGGGAGTGTCCTGGTTTCTGAAGGGACGAGAGTCCATTGTGTTTTTCGGGGAGAATCTTCGAAGTGACTGCACTGGCAGTTTTCCCCAGTGAATCTCTGTGCGTTGGAATGACAGCAGAGTTCCTTGTTAAGTTCTGTGGACTCGGTTACAGGTAATACCGACTTTTTCCATTACTATGCTTTCGGTAGCAGAACATGTTAGAAGATTGCCTAGTCTGTGAACTGCAGCTCACCGGTCCTCCATTTCAGAACTTATATGTTGTGCTCAAGGTAGCCATTCAAGACTATTAGTCTTCATACCATCCAGAAATCCAGTGACGAAGATATATTGTGGGAGCCGCAGATTGGCGGCATATTTATGTCTACAATAAGCATTACTGCAGGGTTGATGGTAACCTGCTTATCAGAAGTACACAGCCGACGTCAGAACGAGGCCTGTGTTTTCGGCTATTATACTACAGCCTGATAATGTGCAATTGGCGGGGAATGCCAAGTTGCACCTATGTGTCAAAGTGATTAAGGTATCTGACGCGTTTAGTCAGTAATCCCAGGGCGACGCCACGAACTGTCCTTATTGAAGAACATTGTATTGACCATGCACGAATATTCAAATGTTTACCAGCTTGCTGAATGCCTAATGTATACCTATCGATTTCCGGTCAGCATGACCTTGTTTACACTGACTGTTCCTGTTGATACCATGTGTGTTCTCGTCAATAAATGTTTTGAAACGTGCCTGCAGTGTCCAAGCATCCTTGACTACTGCATATGAGTGTATGGGTTGCAGGGTCTACATACATACGAGCCTAAACACATTCGCGCCTTCATTCGCACCCACACTCAGTTCATCATACGCTCGCACTACACACCTAACAACATGTATACTGTCTTGGGCCAGTGATCACCTCAACAAGAGAAAAAGTACAGTTACACCAGACCTTAGGGTCTTTTATATTTGGACATGCGCCCTAATATAACCGACCTTTGGCTAGGATCATGTGTCTAGACACAGGGACCGGTACAGTGACATTCATGTGTCATTAGGTCTCTTGTGTGAGAACACAGAAGATCACTACAGTGACACAGTTTGTCATTGGGTCTTCTCGTGTTGGGACATGTGGTCCAGAGCCGGGTGTGGGGCGGGGACAATGCGACCTCATGCGAGGAAAAAATATGCGACCTCAAGCGAGGAAAAAAAAAAAAATATCCGGCTTTTGGCTAATCCAGACCTTAGGGTCTTTTATATTTGGACATGCGCCCTAATATAACCATGTGCCCGGCACAAAAGATCAGTAGAGTGACAGTTATGTGTCATTAGATCTTTTGTGTGAAAACACAGAGGATCATTGGTGACACTTGTTTTGTCATTGGGTCTTTTTGTGTTGGGACATGCGTTTGTGTTGGGCGTGAGCCAATGCGACTCATGCGAGTTAAAAAAATGCGACCTCATGCGAGGGAAAAAAAACTTACATATATATATATATATATATATATATATATATATATATATATATATATATATATATATATATATATATATATATATATATATATATGGAAGCCGCGCTGGTGTAATGGCTTCGGTGTTGTTCTGGCGACCAGGTGTTCATGGTTCAAACCCGGGCGCCAGCGTTTGAAGAAATGTTTACGGCCGGAAATTTGACTGAATAGCCTGAACGGCTCCTGTGATAAACCCTCTGTGGATGGGAAGGAGCGAAGCTCCTGACCGGGTTGGAAGGAAAGTCCTCAGGTTCCCCAGCCTCGCAATGACATGTCATTGGGCCGAAGGGCTGAAAGCCCAAGTGCCGCTGCTTAAGGAAAAAAAAAATAATATATATATATAATGTATATGTCACGAAATACCGTAGTGAAAAAAAAGAAAAACAAATTAACAAAAGCTTGATGCAAAAGTTTCACACACACACACACACACAAATTGTGAATGAGTGTGTGCAGGATGTACCGGTTTTTTTTTAAAATACAGCTGCTCATTGTATTTTCATTTTTATACTAATATTAATGCTTTTATTGTCAATGTATAAATGCATATGGCTTTGTAAATTTCTAAGGAATGTGAATAAAGATGTTGACCAAAAAGAATAAAATATATTTTTAAATGGTAATTTATTTTTTGGCTCGGCTTTAAAAGCCGACACAACAAAAATTGTTTCAGAAGTACTGTAACTAACAATTTTCATTTCTAGTTCTTTTGTAGGTCAGGCGTACCCCTTCAGAACAATCCCTAGCTTCATCTTATACCTAGGATTAGTGATTAGATGTTATGGTAGGTCTAGTTTTGTCGCTTTTTGATCGGCCAGAATATGACTACGCCCACTCATCAACTAAATCTAATCTGTCTAGCTTTTCTGCGCCGATTCCGCATTTTGAAAACAAACTGTGGCTACCGAACAATCATCACCAATGTCAGCAATATTTCAAAGTAGTTTGACACAATTATTTGCTTAGGAGATTTAGAAAATGTAAATATAAAGCGTGACATATTTCTCTAGCAATAACAACGAAAAAACAAACACGCGAATCGTCACACAAATTGTGATAATAACATCAAAACACGCACATGTGCTGCTTAACTACAGTCAAATTAGTTGTTTAAATAGTAGCGGAAGTCATTCTACGAGTTTTAAAATATGAACTGCATTAAACGGACGATTTATTGGGGTTTATTCGTGAAAAACTAAAAACAACGCTCTGGGCGTTGCGCTGGCACGGCGCGTTGAATTACGCAACGCTCAGAGCGTTGGTCTGGAGTCAAAGAGTTAAAAAGAATATCGGCAGTTGTTCATATTATTTGGAATTGAAAACAATATATATCCTAATTATAACCCATCAGAGGTTGAACGGGATATATTTTTCTTCACTAATTTAAAAAAATAAATAAACTATGCTTGCTTAGCTAGTATTCGATTGGAAACTGTTTCACACAAAAGCTTGTTGGTTTGTTTAGTTTTAACTAAGTTAACCTTCGAAAACATTCTTTTGACGCATACTGAGGAGTGAGGTGGCGTGTGTGTTGTCATGCTGCCACAACTACCTAGCGAACCTTCATCATCGCTCATTTTATAATCTTATAATAACAAAACAAAACACAATATGCTGTTTATCTGCTTTAGTCTAAAATTTAAAAAGAATACTTTAAAGCACATCGCAAAAATTACTGAGTATTGTAGATGACAGCCCTTAACAAAATAAAAGGAAATAGATTGTTGATGTAAACGAGTCAAAAAACAACGTCATTGATGTGATTAAAAACAAGAATTAAATTTAAGTGGAATAAAAAATATATAGCACATAATTTTTTACATTTAATTGTAATATAAATATAATGTAAAATGCTCACTGCGCAGAATATATATACATTGTAAATGCCAATTCTCAAATATACCTAGATTGATGCAGATTTGGAAAATAAATACCCAGATACCCAGATGGAAGCCATAAAACCCAGATCTAGTAAAAAAAATACCCAGCTGTGGCAACACTGTGCCTCAGTGTATGATCTATTGAAACTTCAGCAGGGCCCAGCTTTATGATGTTCCGCTTTTCAGTGTTCCGCTAATACGGCTGTTTCCGGGTAGCTACTCACGATTCACTCCCTTAGCGAGGCGGGCGGTGTTGCCGCTCGGGTGGTCCTGGGTTCGAGTCCCCGGTAAGCCTATCACTTCTGTTGTTTTTCAATTGTCTAGCCTTCTTTATTTCTTACGAGTGCCTATAACATACCTATTTATGTGTATTATTCATTTAATTTCGGTAATTCAGTCTGTTTACAGCCGTTGTGCGCCCAACGTCTCTCTGTAAAAAGGGGTAAAAGATCCCGTTACACGCCCATTGTGGCATATAGGGAATATGGTGTTAGGCCCATATTTTCTTGATCATCGGCACACTAGGGGTGATGTGGATTCTCTGTATTCTGACAATTTTCCAGACTTTCAAAATGAATTATATTATATTGTTATTGTTAATCAGAATCGACGTTATTGCACTCCGGGCAAAACCATAGGTGCTCAGTTTCCCGCAGCAAATGTCGAAGGGTATGAATGCTAATTGTTCCTGTTGCGCACTGGTTGTATACACGGCGGATGCGTCCTCTCATACGTCCATCCCTGCTGGTCTTACGTTTGATGCCAAATTCCAGCAGTCTTAGCCTTGATGATTTATCGATTGCAGTGTCATTCTCTAATAGACGAACATGAATCGCCCTCAGTATTTCTTCCTTATCCATGGCCAATGCACCTTTTATGAGGGGTCTTGAAGCTAGTCTGTCAGCTCTTTCATTGCCACGTACCCCGGCATGACCAGGACAGTAGATTGTAGTGGATTTGATGGTACTGTATGGTTGTGATGTTACCTAGTGTGATGCATGAGGTCAGCTGTGAAGGCTCCTGAGATAAACGTAGCTGTGAATTTACAGAAGGCCCTTCTTGCTACCACTTACGACCTCACACATAACTTTTTTTTTTCTAATGAATGTGGCTACGTTAAAATCTAGGGTACTGATATGTAATGTGTTGTGGTAGATTACATACACACACACACACATATATTTAATAAGTCTAATAATATTAATAAAATTTATAATACACTGAACTAACTCAAGCTGTTTAAATTTTGATATTAAATTTTCTTTAAGTTTATTTGTTCTGAACCAAGGTTTTATTTTGGTCAGAACATATGAAAGGTTTTGAAATTATGAATGAATTGCATGAATATATGTCATAATAAAATAGAAAATGTGTACATATGTATTTCAAATGACTGGTTAATAGTAATTATCTTAAGATAGTCCCAGGAGAACTTATTACTAGATATGCTGTTGGGGTGGTATCATCACTCCCTGTCTATGACTACCAAACATTGTCCATTCACTGATGGGAGTAATACAAGTTTTAGTTCCCAAAATTTTTGTGGGTTCTAGTGATGGTAATATAGTTGGTGTGTTAGTTAGTAAATAAGTTGGTGAAGGTCCAGCAGGCCAGACGCTCACGTATCTTGACTGAGTAGTTCTGGTGCTGGAATCTGGTGGCCCCACCTCTCCGTGCTTGGGGGCAATATAAGACTGCTCTGACAAAATACTAGACTGCACTGGTCCACACTTGTATTTATTACCACAGCATTTGACACCACTTTGGTGCCAAACAGAAACTCACACTTCTGCAACAAAAGTATTGGGTCATGTGTCAGAACTCTACCTCCTGAGCCACTTCTACACACAACACTACACAACAACACCACATAGACGGGGTCAGATCTCTCTGACCATACAGCACATCTTACCAAGTTGGTTTCACATAGTACTAGTTCCCCAAGACTACATATTCTGAAATATGTTCATTAGCTTCCTGCTATTGAATAAGATAGGTGATATGTTCCACTGATCTCAACACTTGATCCGCCCTTCTAATCCTTGCTGGCGTTTATGTATTTTGTTTGTCTCTAGACCCTGAACTTGGGCTGGGGATCTAGAGCGAATCCTTACTTGTTGTAAGGGATAGATTTTGATATGGCAGTATCAAATCACTCGAAACATTAAACAATATTAAAATATACAAAGAAATGCTGTCAGTCTTACCAGAATTATGAATAGAGAACACAGTTGTATTCTAGCAAAACTCAGCTGAGCTGCTGGCTCTAGTATGGCGTCCCTCTAAATATTGCAATTAGCTTCTGGGAATTACACCACTGAAGAATTACTGTGTTTACTACTGGACAATTTATGTTGAATGGCAAAAATGCGCGTCTGTGCGCCGATAATATGATTATCTGTGGCCAATCACCGACTTTCCCCCTTTAAAATTTCAAACCTCCTACCAAAAGTCAATTCAGTCATACCTCAGTCAAGTATGTATTAGTGTCTGTTGGTCCGTCTGTCTCTACTTGCTTTTTCATAAAAAAACACGCTTGGTTCTACATGCCTTTTTACACGAATCGGTCTCTAGAGTTATTTTTAGCCACAATTTTCCACTATTTCCCCCTCTCTTTCATTCCAACTAGATTTTAGCACTTGAGTCTCAAGGCCGCAATTTTTGAAAATTAGTGACATTTTTTTTTACAGTGCAGTCGCTCGTCTGTTATGAACAACACAGTCTTTTGTCAATATCTTCATTATTATCTATCCGTCTGTATAAATGAAAGCATATTATTTCTCTGCTCAAGATGGGCTATCAGACTAGCTAGGTTTTATATTCCTAACATTATTATTAAGAAAAAGTTACTTTTTCAAGGTTAATTGTTTTTTTGAAATATGTTCGAGCATCTTCTGTAATGCATTTGCCACTGAATTCAAATAAAAGGACTAAGTATCGTAAAAGCGTCCAAGAAATGACTGTTGCGTATAATAGCTAAGGTTCCTTTTGTCCATTTCTTTACATTGTGTCAACTTGTGGACGTGAATTTTTTTCCTTTCCCCACCAATTGCGTCTTTTTAGCCTTGCTAGTTTCAAGCACGTGTTCAGTCATATTTTTTCTTTTTTATCTCCGTTCCCTCCCGTCTCCAAGGGTAAACGTTTTGTCTGTGCGTCTAACAAGTTAGTTTCCATGGCGGGTAGTGAACCGCGGCATGGGCGATCATGTCTTCTAGTAGCTTACGCATTATTTTTATCCCTACATTTTATCTTTGGAGATATTTTAACGTTGTATCACGGTTAAATTTATCACATAGATCCATATCAGTTCATGAAGATTCGATGTTTCTATGGAGGTTTTCCATTCATGTCGTAGCCAACCATTTTGGACCTTTCGAAGCATGGATTGTGAGTCTGATACAATAACTGCCTTTGTTCTTATACAGGGAAGGTCAAAAAGTAATGCCTCCTATTTTTTATGTATGTAAATACCGCATCGGTGTGCAATTTGTAAATTTAGCAGGATTCCTCAAACACTCTTCTGCACTGTATAGCGTTATCAACTTGTTTCAGTAACAGGTGGCACCACTGTAACAGTTTAAAAATGGCTGCCAAAGACGCTCGGTTAAAACAACGTTATGTCATAGAATTCCTCAATGCTGAAGGCGAGACCCCAATTCGCATCCACGAACGTTTGAAGAATGTTTATGGAGATTCAACAGTGGATGTTAGCACTGTCCGACATTGGGTACATCGTTGTGACGAAGCTGAAGTAGGTCGATCCTCAATGGCTGACGCAAAGCGGACTGGCCGTCCGTCTACCGCAGTGACTCCACACAACATTCATCGAGTTGATGGCATCATTCGTGGTGACTGTCGGGTAACACTGGATGAACTTTCTTCCATGTTGTCCATTAGTAAAGGCAGTGTCCAGAACATCATTAAAGACCTGGGTTATTCAAAAGTTTGTGCACGGTGGGTACCCATAATGTTGACAGACAGACATAAAGAAACAAGGAAAACCATAGCCATCAACCTCCTGCACCGTTACGAAACTGAAGGAGAAGAGTTTTTATCGAATATTGTGACAGGTGATGAACCTTGGGTTCATTTTTTTAACCAGAATCCAAGAAGCAGTCAATGGAATGGCATCACACAACATCGCCGACAAGAAAGAAGTTCAAAAGTTCACCATCTGTAGGGAAAGTTATGGCCTCCGTGTTTTGGGATGAGAAGGGTGTGATTCTTCTCGACTTCTTGGAACAGAGAAACACGGTGAATGCAGACCGTTACATTGAAACTTTAAAGAAGGTTAGAGGTCGTCTTCGGCGACTTTACCCATTAAAAGATCAGAGAACTGCACTACTGTTGCACGATAATGCCACGCCACACACCGCTAAACGCACCATTGATGCGATTGCAGAATTTGGCTGGACATTATTACCACATCCCCCTTACAGTCCCGATCTTGCACCTTCTGACTTCCATCTGTTTAGACCACTGAAAGAAGATCTTTGCGGACATCACTTTGAGGACACCGAGACCCTTAAACGCGCCGTAAGCCAGTGGTTTAGGGAAAAGGACACAAATTTTTACCGTGCGGGGATACATGCCCTTGTGAGAAGATGGACAAAAACTGTAACAAATAACGGAGACTACATTGAGAAATAAATTTTTGAAGTTCAGACTTGGGGCTACATTTTAATGTGAATTTTGTCTGTTTTCTTGCCTATTGAATGAAATTAAAATTACAAGGCATTACTTTTTGACCGTCCCTCGTATATTATATATAATATTTTTGTATTAATTACAATGGCATCTAAGTGTAATCGTAAGCCTCTTACTTCAAATGTACTTAACGGTGTATTGTACTTGACGGTGTATTAATGTCTTTTTATCACTTTTACAGTTAGTAGCCATCGTAGTTAATAAAAAAAAACTATATATAATATAATAACTTTTGCTGTATATTCATTTTACTTTCTTTTGATTGTTTTCGTCCTATCTCTATAGCGCACTTAATATATTATAGTGTAAACAGGTTGTTAGGATTTTATTATGTATTTGCGAGTTTTAAAAAGTCTATGTTCTGTTTTTTGGCGATTTCCGCTTTTCGGCGGGGATCTGAAACCTAACCCGCCGTAGAGCGGGGGCCCTACTATATTGAGTGTGAAAGGACAGTCAAGAACACGGGCTCGGTGAAACATTTGAAATGGCATGGTGTTCGCCGTGGAGCGAAAGCAGCGATCTGATCGCCACCTGCAGTAACGCTCTATATAATAATAATAATAATAATAAATTCTTTAAGCGCCAAACACGGCGCATAAGGCAGAAACCAGTGCTCTCCAGGTTGTTCGTTGTGACGCCACTCCTCTTAGCTCTTGCACTTTGTTTAATCCCAACGTTCTTCCTTCTCTTATTATTGTTCTTCTAAGTGTTTCATATATATATATATATCTAAGTAGCTCTGATTTTAGCCATTACCTTATATGTGGAAGGGGAGCCGCGGTAGCATAGTGGTTAGTGCACTAGCTTCCTAGCTCAGTGGTCTATAGTTCGATCCCCAGATGAGGTGGGATTTCTTTAGGCCGCAAACGGCTCCTGGGTCGACCCAGCCCCAACTGGGTACCAGAGCAACTCTGGGAAGGTTAAGGCGACCGGCGTGATGTTGACCACATCACCCCTAGTGTGCCGATGGTCAAGAAAATATGGGCCTAACACCATATTCCCAATATGCCTCAATGGGCGTGTAACGAGATCCTTTACCTTTTTATATGTGGAACTGTCGGTTATGTCAATGCGCTTATTATTTTGTGTGATATATTTAATGATTTTGTATGTTGTATTTACTGTACTGTATTATTCCTCGCAATGATGTTATTATGCTTTAGTATGAATGTTTATTGGTGTTGTTAAAGGAGCTCGACTGTGTCGTTTCTAACATTTTTTTTTTAATTAAAAGACATGGGAGGTCAGCGGAACAGCATCACATTAGTTCCATTTGCTTTCGCTCATCAACCATATAGGAAAAGTCTGTCCCAGCATTTTTCAAACTGTGTTCCGCGAAAAAAAAAAATGTAGAACCGGTTGTTAACAACTTATTTTCAAACATTATTTTTTAAATGGATACGAAATCCATTTGCAATCGCAACCAAACCTGGATGATTATCAGCTCATGATTATGAGAGTGATTGATTTGACTTCAGACTCAGGAATAAAACAAAGATTTAATGAACTTTCCCTAAATGATTTTTGGAGCAATGTTTTGCAAGAATGCCCCAACACTGCAAAGCAGACAGTTCAAGTGCTTCTTCCATTTGCTACTAAATACCTATGTGAAACAAGATTTTCTTATTATGCAGGTACGAAGACAAAATATTGGAACAGTCTTGACGCTGCCCCGTACATGAGAATTCAACTTTCAAACATTGTACCAAATGTTAAGCGAATGTGTGATGGTAAAAAAAACAAAAGCATTCTTCTCATTAATGTAAAATGTACACATACGTGTACATGTACTTTACTTTCACTAGTAATAAAAAATAACTTACTTACTTATTCGTTTCTCTTCTACCGTGAGGTAGAATAAATAAACATGATTAAACTACTGATGGTTCTAATTATTATTATGATTTGAGCTGTATTAATTACTTTCTTTATTAATACCGTTTAAATTAAATTTTAATTAACCGTAAAATATAATATAAACTTGTAAAATGCTACCTTAAACCCAATCTTCTGGATCACTGTTCTGTCAATTCATTTCAGATGAATAAGCGATCCATGGATGTCGCAAGGGGATGTGGTTTTTGTCAAATGACAAAGATGAAAGTGGGATGCAATTCCCTAGGCCCCCTATGGTAATGGCTCTTAAGTATCATACTTAGGATACAGTGGCGTATTCTCTATGAGTGCTGTGCGTGCTGTGCACACCTATCTTCTTCTTTGTTCCATAACCACCAACCGTCAAAGCAGTCAGCGGCCATCACGCCTGGTGGCGTCTTGTAGGGCAGCAACAAATTGATTCCACTTTGCTCAGTCGGCAGCCATCCTTCGTACAGTGCCCCAACTGTGGTTCATTCTTTGCATCTCAGCTTCCACAGTTCTCCGCCAAGTTGTTTTTGGTCGGCCTCTCTTTCGCTTTCCCTCGGGGGTCCATAGCATAGCTGTTCTTGTGATGGTATCAGGGTCCCTTCTGAGGACGTGGCCAACCCAACTCCAGCGTCTGCCAGCTATGATGGTGTGCATGTCCTCCTGGTTACTCCGAATAAGTAGTTCTTGGTTGCTGATGGTGTTTGGCCAAAAGATTCGGAGAATTTTCCTTAGGCAGATTGTGTGGAAGGAGGACAGTTTCGACATTTCCTTCTCTGTTACTCTCCAACATTCCGCGCCATAGAGAAGCACAGAAAGTACGCAGCTCTCATACAGTCTTAATTTGGTGTTTGTGCTGTACTGGGAAGACTTCCAAATGTTGTTGAGAACAGCAAAGCGTACACCTATGCCCGAAGGAAAATAAAAATTTAATTTATTATTCTATAAAATATTTCTCTTCTAAAGTTCTGCTTTCGGACCGCACGCATCAGGATATACGGATTTTCCCGCATAGAATCTACGAGTATATCTAGTTTCAGTTTCCCAGACGCGTTTTATAGTGCAGGTTTTATTGGTTGGTTACAATCGCCCGAAGTTTCTCGGGTAATTCCGTCACAATGCGTGCTGCACCTTTCGGATAGACTTGGACACTCAATAAAACAGTTGCAAAAAAGATTACATCATTCGAAATGAAATGCTACAGAAGGATGTTGAGAATACCCTGGACAGAAAAAAAAGACCAACAGAGAAGTACTGCACTCACTAAACGTACATACAGGAACATTGGCTCCTAAATACCATCGCAATAAGGAAGCTGAAATTTTTCGGTCATATAAAAAGACATAATAGCCACACAAAAAAACAGTGATGGAAGGCATGGTCCCCGGAAAAAGGGGAAGGGGTCGACCTAGACGACGGTGGACCCAGGACATCACAGAGAGTCTGAACTTGTCTTTGGCTGATGCAGGTCGACTTGCCCAGAATCGTGATGCGTTCAGAGCAGCTGTAATGGAGACAACGTTCTGGAAAGAATACGTCACATGATGAACCTTTCGGATTCACGTCTGAAGATTGGTTTGTGTGGATCGGGGTCATGGCCAGATACGTCAATACAATACGAACATGCGTGCGGTTGTCTTGCAGCTCTCGAGTTGTAAAAATCGGCTGTGTCCGTCCAGTGTTTTTTGTGATTAATTTTTGTTAGTTGCCGGGAATGCAGATTATTACAGTGACAGTGAGTTTCAAGTTGTACGTTAATTAGTATTTCGGAGATAATTGACATATACCCCTAATAACTATCGTTGCGTAATTGAATATAGTTGGTTTTTAAATTAAGAGGGGAAGAAGTTAAATAGTAGGCGTACATATTCATTTTAAGTAGCAGCACGCCTAGCTCGCATTACCAGGATACGCCACTGTTAGGATACCAAGAGTAAAAGAGAGAAGGCGAATCTTCACTGAGAAAGTAGAATTCAGTAGGTATACAGATTTCCAGCGACAGGTTCACTCTTGGATCCCGAAAGGTACAAGAGCCCCCTCTTCCTGTTTAGCTTAAAGAAAACAATGATACACTTAAACACCAACAGCACAAAAGAGAAAAACAAGTGATAAATTAAGGTGTAAATTTATTTACCTTTATATAATTCACAATTGAAAATAAATATGGTGGAAGATGATGCAATCAACAAGCATTAACAAGTTATATAGACCTAATTAATTAACATCTCAGTTACTCTTAACTTGAGATGAGACTGCACTGGTGACAAATATGATGGAAAGTCTTCTGTCTCATAAACAGGTGAACTACACTGGATAATGATGAAATGACAAGTATACTGCTTGCTGATGAATAAGATATGCGTGTAGGCACAATCTATTAACTTATCACTTTTGGATAACTACACTTGAAAAAGATATTGGACACACTGGCAATGGTGTCTGGCGTTTTTATACCTCAAGTCTGTCTGACCATTGATGGCTGACTGGGCCAAGGGCACTGTGGCTTTGATGTTTATGTTGCGCCTCAGTACTATCTGGCGATTTGCGTTGAGTACTGTTGTATAAATATGGCTGACTGAACCCGTAAGTACGGCTGGCTTGATATGGTGAAAGACTTAGATGTCTTTAGAACCCCAAGGTTTTTGGGACGCCCCGTGTCATACGTGGATGCACAGTGATCCATCTATCGAGAGGAGTAGAGAAACCCTTTGCCTCTCTCCGTTGACAACAGTAGTTCTTGCTTATGCCAAAGCTGTCATCCAAATGCCTGTCAGATATTACCCCAAAACATTCGTACGCCTTAGCCTAACAAGCAGTTAATTTTAGTGTTTGTATTGGTAATGTTATTGACTGTGTAGTTTAACATGTCGTGTGCACGTTTAGCTGTTATGGACACGACTGCAAGTAATGGCAGTATGTCTATGATACAATCAATGATAGTATAGTACAGGGGTCGGCAACCTTTCCATGACAAAGCCAAACATTTAATTTTGTCTCCATTGTAAAAAAAACTGAAGAGCCGCATGAAAAAAAAATCACATGGTATCTCTCATTCAGTTATATATATATATATATATATATATATATATATATATATATATATATATATATATATATATATATATATATATATATATATATATATATATATATATATATATATATATATATATATATATATATATATATATATATATATATATGATAATAGCCCCTTCAGTCATAACTGACCCTGGGAATGCGCCATAGGTAACAGCCTTCAGCTGCTTATTTTCCTGCCGACGTGTTCTCCTCTCTTCTGCTTGTTGTGTGGGCTTCTTTTTGCCCAAACTGAGTGTTAAGGTCTGCTGTGTTAATATAGTGTGATGGGGCCAGAAAGACACATGGCTTCCCCCCTTCACGGAAAGACACCCGGCTTCCCCCCTTCACGGAAAGACACCCGGCTTCCCCCTTCACGTTCAGGGCATATTTATCGCCCATATATTTTCGATGTGCGCGCAGCATTCTGGGATGTGAAAAGTCTTCAAGAAGATATATTAGTTTAGGCCATAATAAAGCCTAAGAATTAGTTGTGGTGTGTTATATTTGATAGTCGTGTGTTATATTTAATAGCGGTAGGTTTTATCTGTGATTTCGTGCCTAATAAAGCAAATATCGCGAGTGTTATTTATGCGGCCAAATTAATACGCCTAGCGCGCAGTAAGTTGTGTGATTAGCCTAGGGCCTATATAAGAAGTGCCTAGCGGCGAACGACTCTCTCTCGTTGCCAGTCGCCCCAAAGAAACCAGAAAACAAGAGTCGATCTACAGTATAGATGCCTTGAGCACGTGAGTTAATTTAGATTAGCATTAATGTTCTATAATTCTGAAATTATATTCAACACGAGTCTGTTTTAATGTTTAGTGAATTAGGTCTAAATAGATAGATAGATGTGAAAGTTTAAGAGCGATTATTTCATTTATCAGAAAGGCAAATATGGTATGAAGCTATTTCACGTGAATTTAGATAATATCAACCTGTTAGCAAAAATATCAAGATGGCGGCCACGTGGTGATGACTTTAGTTCTAGTTTTTAAGTTAAGAGTAATTTTATTTTATTCTTTGATATTGTAATTAAGTGTATTTCACGATTATTGATTATTCTACTGTATATCAGTAGTGGATTACTTTGAGTGAGGTGAGAATATGTATTTAGATTTCTGGAGAGCGCGAGGCCACTCCTTGGGGCGTAAGGCACTTTGAGACAGGTGTTTATCTGTTTGCTCCGTGCGGAGCTTGGAAACACCAATGCAACTGGTGTCCATTACAGGCCCACAAGAAGCATTTTTATGCTATTGCAGTGGTTGTTTCGGTAACGATGTGTTTCATGTGATGAGTTCCCAATCTCATCAAGGGGCATATACGACACGCTTGTGGCCAGGCGCACCAGTCGTCACTTACATGTTCAGAGTGCAGGAACAAGTATTGAGATGGATCAGTTGCGGGGTGGTGGTTTATTCTCATTATTGAGAGTATTTGTTGTACAGATAGTTTGAAGTGGTTTTTTATGTTATTGTGTGGTTGTTATGTTACCTAGTGTACTGGATGAGGTCAGCTGTGAAGGCTCCTGAAGATAAAAGTTTATGTGAGTTACAGAATGCCTTTCTGCTACCACTTACGACCTCAAACAGACTTATTCTGCTATTATGTATGTTAGCTACGTTTATTGTCTATGGTAATGAAATGTGATGTATAGGTAATGAAATGTGATGTGTAGGTAATTAAATACACAGACACACACATGTAAATACTAAGTCTACTAATAATAATAAGCTCTATGATCAAATTAACTAACACTGGCTTTAGAAGTTTAGATTTTACAATTTTTTGAATTTATTTAGTCCTGAACCAAATGTTTCTTCTGGTCAGGACGTATGAAACAATATGTATTTATCAATAAAAGTGCATATATATATTGGATAATCAAATGAAATGTTTTTACACAGATATATTATTACATTGGTTAATATTAATACTAACTACAGAGTCTTTGGAAAAACTAGCACTGGATGTCTAGTCGGGGTGGTGTCATCATGCCCAATCTCTGTTTATAATGTTCATTGTCCTTGAAATATGGACTGAGCTATAGTGTTTATACAATAGGATTTGGTTTATTTATTTATTTTATTTGTGGAATAGTTGGATGAATCTACAGCAGGCCAGGTATTCAACTTATCTGGCCTGTGACGTTGCAGTAAAGAATTCAAGTGGCCCACTCCTCACAGTAGCTGGAGTAAAATAGTGGCTTCCAAATCATCCACTCATAGATCTCTTCACAAGCATCTGACACTAGTGTAGTGCCAGACCAGAAACTCTGAAACCAAAATTTGTGCCATGTGTCAACACTCTGCCTACTGCACTACTTTTTACACATAACAACGAAAAAACATTACAAAGATTGGGTCAGATCTCTCTGACCAACTCAGCACATCTCACCCAGGTGTTATCAAATAGTACTAGTTTCCCATGACTGCATTGCATCCGAAATATGTTCAATAGTTTCCTCTTCCATCCAATAAGGTGGGTAATATGTTCCCACTGATCTCAAATATAGATCTGTCTTCCATAGTCTTAGATATGTTTTCCTATATTATTTGTTTGTCTCTAGGCCCTGGACTGCTGCTGGAGACCTAGAGTAAGCACTCACTTGTCGTAATCATTTTCATGACATGGCAGTATCAATCACTCAAAATATTAAAATATAAAAAGTAAATGCTTTTTACCTTACCACAATTCAAAATTCAGAACACAATTACGTTGTACTAGCAAAACTCAGCTGAGCTGCTGGCTAGATTAGGGCGTCCCACTGATAATATTTAATATTTCCTGGAAATCACACCTCTAGCATTAACGAACTGTGTCAATGGACAGTCTTCTTCAAAAATGGCACTAGCGGGCGTCTTTCTTTCTATAATATAAAAGCTTCTGTCCAATCAGCTGACTTCCCCTCTACATTTCAAATATTCAAACTACAAATGTCCAATTTCGGTCCAGTCTCAGTCTAGTGTGTAGTATTTTTCTGTCGGTCTGTCCGTCTCAACTTGGTTTTTCCCAAAATTACACTTGTTTTTGGACGAAAATACAAGAAAAAACTACACAAATTTTTGTCTCCCCCTACTTCTAAGATTCTATGCTAAGTTATTTTTAGCTACTATCCTCCTACCCTGCCCCTAGTCCACCTGCAGTTTGTTTTTGCATTTTTAGTCTCAAGGACGTCAAAATGTAACTTTAGTGAAAATATGCACAAAAAACTGTCTGCTAGTCTGTAGTGAACAATACAGTCTTTCGTCAATATCTTCCGTGTTATCTGCCCGTCTGTGTAATTAAAAGTATATTATTTCTCAGATTAAGATGGGCTATCAAACTAGCTAGTTTTTATTCTCCTAAACTTATTATTAAGAAAAATCCTACTTTTTTCAAGGTTAGTTTTGAAATTTGTTTTTGAACCTTCGTGTACGGCGTTTGCCGCTATATTCAAACGAAACCGACTAATTACCGTAAAACGTCCAAGATACGTCTGTTTCTAACAAGAGGTAAGGTCGTTTTTCTTCCAATTCCTTACATTGTGTCAACTAGTGGCGTATTTTTTTTCTTTAAACTACAAATTGCGTCTTTTAGCATTTAGATTCAAACACGTGTTCAGACCGTCATAATTTTTTCTTTTATCTCCGTTTCTACCCCGTCTAAAAGGATAGTCCGTTTAGTCTGCATGTTCTAACTAGTTAGTTTCATTGGTGCTAGAAAACGCTGGCGTGGGCGAGAATGTATCATCATATCTTACTTATATTTTTATCCCTACATGTTATTTTACCTGTTATCTTTATAAATGGAGGAATTTTAACGTTGTATCACTGTAATCTCACCACATAGTTGAATATTATTTTATGTCCATTTTATTATTATTTAATTATGGTTATGTGTAGAATGGTTTGTGAGAGCACGTGGGCTCACTTGGAGATATATATTTCTCTTCTCCACTCCTGAGGGAGCATGGGGCCACCAGTGTGGTTTGCTTCCGCATGAGGTATTCATATGCTCGTGCAGTAGTGGTTTCGGTAGCAATCTGTGTTACATGGTGAGATTGCCAGCCTCATGCACAACACCGTACTAGTCTCATTGGACGACATGCATGAGTGTGTGTGTGTATGATAGCTGAGTGTGTGCTCTTGCAGTAGTGGTTTCGGTAGCAATCTATGTTACACGGTGAGATTGCCAACCTCATGCACAACACCATACTAGTCGCATTGGACGACCCGCATGAGTGTGTGCGTGTGTGATAGTTGAGGGTGTCAGGTGGCGTGGAAGGACTGTTTGGCAGGTGAGAGTATCGTTATTCAACTATGATTTTAACTAGCCCGTGCTTTGTTTGCGTTTCAGGATTAGGAACTGAGCACTAGCTGGGTGTTTGTTTGTTTGGTGTTATGTTCGTTGGTTTATTTGTTTAATGTTTGCTTCAGTGTGCTCTTAGTCACTGAATGGGTTGTAAAAATAAATACAGCCCCTGCCTCAGAATCAAGAGTTTTATTGTTTTTCGGGTCGGTGCGAGTGTGAAAAGAGAGTGATCAAATATCACAACATCATCATCATCTCGCCCACCCTTTCACAATAGGTAAGCGCATTTTTTATGGTCAAAGGGATATTACTGACTGTATTACTTTTTGGTACAGAATTGATTTTGTTGTTATCTCCCTTAGGGTTTGCTGTTGTCCAGCTAAATTGCCCATATAAGGTTCTGTCCGTAGATTTTCTTAGAACAGTTTCCAGTACATTCCTGTTGTGAACTAACTCACGTCACGCGATTTATTCGCGCATGCGCCAAGGTCTTTGGCGGGACCGCAAGACTGTCTTTGCTACAGTCGGCCTGGGTTTCTTAAGCTGAGAGGAGCTCAGCGTTTTCTCTCTGTCTGTGTTCACGGGGAATGGAGCCCTTTTGAGTGTTAAGAGATGGCTGAGTTTTCCCCAGTGATAATTCTGGCATGTTCTATAAGCCAAGGATGTGAAAAATGTGTTTGTGTTTTATTCCTGGACAGCAGTACAGGTAAAGGATTTTTGAGCTATTTTGTAGCAAGATTTACATGACCTGTTTGGTCGATGAGAAGACAGAAGAATATTAGACATTTTGTAGCCCGCTACTTGTGCGGCTTGTTTTGTAGCAAGATATACATGACCTGTTTGGTCGATGAGAAGACAGAAGAATATTACACATTTTGTAGCCCGCTACTTGTGCAGCTTGATGTGTAGCAAGATTTACATGACCTGCTTGGTCGATGAGAAGACAGAAGAATATTAGACATTTTGTAGCCCGCCACTCGTGCGGCTTGATTTGTAGTAAAGATCTACCTGACTTGTTGATAGATGAAACCCAGAGATTATTAGATACTTGGAGCCCGCTGTTTATGCGGCCTTATTTTAGTAGAGTCTTTATCGTAGTGGACATGGAGAACTATATTATCTGATTATGCATGATATGCTTGAACTATGTGCCGTCAACAGTGTATTGTGATGTCTACGTTACTGTGATGTATTAAATCGTTGGAACTGTACACAGCCGTGTCGACATTCCTTGAATTTCATATGTGTACTTTGGTGTGTGTGATCATCGCTGCATTGCATTAGAATTACACCCATTCGCGTCTACCGATTCGTCTACACACACACACACCACGTCGTCTACCAGACCACCCTGAACAACTACACCAGCCACATTTAACAGTAGTGGCCAGTCTCTCAACAACGAGGACTTTAACATTCTTCTTATTATGGTCGTTTAACAGTGGTTTGCCAGCTTGATGGGGCTTTCATCAACAGCGGTGTTTTCATTATTATCTGGAAGTACCCGGCGTTACCCGAAAGTTTTTTTCAACACCTTATGACAGTGGAAATCAGTCCTTGTTTCCTGTTGAGTGTTATGTCAAAAGAAATCAACAGAGTTTACAGCTGACAGTGTCGACAGCGTGGAGTTTCGTGCACAGTTCTTTCAAGTCGAGTTACAATGTTGCCGATCCGACTTTTTACGTTTAAGTTCAACACGTCAAGGATCTAGTGGTGAAATATACCTGTTCCTCGAGTCTCAGAGTTCCTATACCCCTCAGCGGTGGATCCTCTATTCCGTAGACTGTGTATTATTGTACATCACTGCTGCTATGCAGGAGGCCACGAGTTTTCTTCGTAAAAGATAAGTGGCAGTTAATGTTTGTAAACTGTGCCTTTATGTGTAGTAATTGAGCCTTCCTCATATATATAGGCTATTTATATATTCCTCGTTTCTATGTTATATATGTTCTTTTTCAGCGGGCAGGTTGGGAGGAGACTCGTGTAGGATACATCCCACTTTTCCGAGGGCCTACATGGGCGTTCTTTAGGGACTGTTTGTCTAAGTCCGTGTCGTAAAAGATCAATTGTGATAATCTCGGGCATACTCTGTTTACGCCAGATTTAGTCATTATTATTTGTGTTTAGCTGTGACGAGATGTGTTAGTGTTGTTTACGTTATATTTTTCTCCGTTCTTTAGTTTTGATTAATTTGTTTGTATTTGTCTGCCTCATCTTTCTATCGTTTATTTCTTTACACATTTTCGTTTATACACTGTGTAGTCGATTGTTTTGTTGGTGATTCGCAGCTGTCGTTACATGCTTTGTAAGATTCTATTTTAGTTTTGCTTTAACGTGTATTTGATTTCTGCGAACGTTGTCGTTTGTTACTGATGCTTAGTCTATGTCTTGCCAGTTGTTGTTATTCATTGTTGTTATATACTGTCAAGATTATATGCAAAATAAGTATATTCGTAATTTATTGTATTATTGAAAGTTAAATTAATTTCACAAGTTCTTGAGAAAAGACTTGTCACCCACTGAGTTGGGACAAAAATAGTTATAGAAGTTATTGACCTCACATAATTAGACATAATGTCTACGTTAGATTACTTTATTGAACAAGGGAGAGCCCTTAAAATGACTGATGAGGAAGTAAGAGAATTTGCTCTTGCTGAATATACCACGGCGCAGAAGGCTGAAGAAAAGAAACAGAAAATGGAAGAGAAAAGAATTCAGATGCAAATAGAAACTGAAGAGAGAAAATTCCAAATGGAGATGGAGAAACAGATAGTAGAAGCTGAACAAAAGAAATCAGAAAGAGAAGCTGAAAAAGAGAAAATGTTACATGACGAAAGAGTCTTAGCTTTGGAGTTGGAGAAATTAAAGTTGGCGAATAATACGCAAAATGATTCAAATAATCAAACGAATTCTAATAAGACAAATACTGGTTCTTATAAAGTCAAATTACCACCTTTCAATTCTACCTGTGACGATATAACGTTCTACCTAAATAGATTTGAACTTTCATGCGAAACCCATAAGGTAGACAAGTCGCAATATGTTGCACAACTGATGGAAATACTTAGAGGTGAAGCATTGACTACTATAAGTATGGTAGGGGGACCTGACAAGTTCAACTATGATGCTGCCAGAGCGGCCTTATTAAAGAAATATCAGCTTAATGAAGATGGATACCGTCTTTGCTTTAAGACTATGCTACCAGAAACTGGGGTAGAATTTTCAGATTTTATCTCAAAGATACGTCTAACGTTTTCACGTTGGGTCGAACTTTCAAAGACTGAACATACATATGAAGCCCTTATGGACTTACTGCTTCGTAACAAAGTCATGTCATCAGTTAATGAGTCTTTTCTTGCCTTTTTACATGAGCGCAAGCCTAAGAACTTAAAATATATGGAAGAATATTGTTGCCAGTATGTCACTGCACACCCAAATGTAACTGTTAGCAATTCTAAAGTCAAAGAAGGTTTACCGGTGGCTTCAGCAACACCATATGGTCCTAATTTTCGACGTCGATCTCAAAGTGCTGATCGAAATTTTGGTAGCGGACATAATCGTAATTTTGGACACAACCAAGGAGGTCCATCACGTAATGATTCTTCTTCAGGGAACTGGAGGCAATTTAACAGCCCTCAGAATTTTGGTCCCAATAATTATGGAAATTTTGGTAGGGGTAACTACAATAGAGATTATCAACCTTATAATAATTTTCCTCGAAGGCAACAAAACCCATCTAATAGAAATTTTGTTCAAAGGGGAAATGATAATCGCAACTGGGGTTTTAACCAGAACAATAATTTCAATAAAAGAAATAACAATGATTTCAATAGAAATAATAGCCGCAATAGATCGCAGAATGATAGTAATAGATCGTACTAACAGGCTAACTCTGCTCAACATCAGCCCCAGGATGTTAATAATCCAAGTAACAATAATAATATTGTCGCTAATACTAGTGCTTGTGTTGCTTTGGATTTTGAGAGGGCATTTCAATGCCCGCAATACACAACTCTGTTCGATCCTACTGCTATAACTACTTTAAGTTGCGGTCATCCTCTACCTCCTCTTCCTGCCTTAGCTGCACATGACGGAAGAGGGTCTATTACTCTACATAACGGGTGTGTGAATAATAATCCAGTTTCAGTTCTCTTTGAATCTGGATGCGCAACTGTTGGAATCAGACAGTCTTTAGTTCATTCATCCTGTGCAACTGGTAATATGGTGAAATGTGTGACATTCGGTGGAACAGTTGAGACATTTCCGACTGCCATAGTCCACATTGCCACACGGTTTTTCACTGGTTATATACACGCATGTTTGCTCAGAGCACCTATCGCCGACCTTACTGTCGGACAGATACATGGTGTGAAGGTTTGTACACCGGTACAAATTGCTGCGTGGGAACAGCAACATAACCTTACTGCTGCTACCTTAGGGATTATGCCAAAATCTTCTCAAGTGATACATTCTGCTAATATGGTGCAATCTTGCAGTACTGATGAGACTATTGTTCATCATGCTAATTTTGGTGCTTCTTTTAGCCCAGTTCGACATACCTCAGTATGTCGCAACTCTAGCTTTGACTCTTCTTTAACTACAATTGTAGAAGAAGATCCTTCGATTTTGTCTGACACAGACACTTACTTTAGTGCTATGACTGAGTCTATATCCAGTCAAGTTAATGGCAATGTCTTTACTGCAATGGCTAGTGGTTTCTTTGCTACATGTACGAACTTAATTGTTAGTACATATCTATGCCTTATGAGTATCCTTACTTTTCTTGCTGGGCTGGTTTGCTCAGTATCTTCGTCTTTTACTACTTTTTGTCGTACTTACTGCTTCTCTTTTAAAATTCGACTTATGTCCAAGTTTACCAATGTCTGTTTTTGCATCTTTATTGTATGCTTCTTGTGTCTCTCTTTGCCCAGTACACAGGCTATGACGTCAGTTCAGCCTTTAGGATGTACGCATTTATCAACTGCATTTCCTTTGTCTTGCGCAAAATCTCGGATTGTCAGCCATCATGACGCTCTTAGTCGTCATTACCATCCTCTAGATTTGCCCTTTGATGTGGGTATAATGTGGATACTGTGACGATATTCTCAATACAATAGCTAAATTAGATAATATTGTAGAGCATAAAGTCAAAAATAAGATAGAAAATAAAAATTGAGTCCAGCGTAGTATTCTCCTACGCCCGCCCGCATGTCGATTTTGATAAACCTAATAGCCGAATGAAAGATACTGTCTTTTCGAAAAATTCGTCCTTGAGATTAAATGTAACACTTTTGCAAGGTCAAGTCGAATTGCCAAGACGAGAGTGAAAGAATAAAAGAATAAAAGAGGGGAGGGATGGAAAGACAGAACC
The DNA here is from genome assembly GCA_024509875.1 of Oreohelix idahoensis. Lineage (NCBI taxonomy): Eukaryota > Metazoa > Mollusca > Gastropoda > Stylommatophora > Oreohelicidae > Oreohelix > Oreohelix idahoensis. The sequence continues at coordinate 37,813 of JAMPIV010009069.1, forward strand.
TAGGGAACGCCGTCTCGCGTTGATTTAAAAAAAAAAAGCCAACTCGAGCAACATAGCCTTGGGCAGGTTTCAAATTACAATACAAAACTAAAAAAAAAATGGAATTATGAACCAAAATACATAGGGCCATAAAAATCATATATTCGGATGCCTTATGATGTCCTGAGCAATAATATGGTGTCAGTTACCCACTAGTACAAAAAATAACCAAAATAATGGCAATAATATTATGTACGATAAGACGGACTGACGAGAAAAAAGATCACGCCTGCTTAATTTTTTCATGACATATTTTGAAAAAAGCTTTGGGTAAACAGGACTAAAAGGTACCAAGATTTTGATTGGCTGTAGTTTAAAGGAAGGCGAGAGGGGATTGGTTAACCTAACACTAAAAATATACTTGTAGTAGTAAGCGTAGTATTTTGGGAATTGTTTTTTTAAAGTTCGATTTAAAATTCATAGTCGTCTGCTTCTATTGGCCAGCTTAGTTGATATTGAGGAAAAAGTGTTAGGCTAGGACGCCATTTCTTTAAAAAATCTTGCCACGAGACGATGAGAGCAGAAGTGTAATTCTAAATACAAATATTATAAACTTCTGGACAGGGCAGTGATAACTTGGGCCAGATCTGCCAGTCATCGTTGTTTGTGTGTAATATTCATTGAAATTGTGGTAAGATTGAATTTATTAACCATTTTATTTAAAATAAAGTTTGAATATGAGATACTAAAATACGACTGTAAGTAAGTGAGTCGATGGCAGACTTAGGCAAAGCCTAGAGATTGATCCATCATTTGATAGCCTATCAGAGAGGTGTAGAACTACAAAATTATATATGATTGTCATCAAGGAGCATAACACCTATCCTATTGTATGGAAAAAGATTACTGTTGGAATTGCAGAGGCGTTGTAACCATTAGGGGAGAGGAATACTGGTATACATTGTCACTTGAAAATATAATGGTACAATAGGTTGTCATTAAGAGCTGACCCTATGCGTTTGTTTGTACTGTACCTATAATTACTTACTTACTTAGTCGTTCCCCTTCTACCGTGAGGTGTAGAGTTTTGGAAGAGAGAGCGCCAGACCATTCTATCAGCTGTCTTCTTCCTGGCCTGGTTCCATTCTAGTCCTCGGTCCTTCAAAGATTGTCTAATGTTGTCCTCCCAGCGAACTCTGGGTCGTCCTGGAGGTCTGGATCCCTGGCTCTTTGTTTCCCATGCTTGTCGTGGTAGCCGATCTTCTCCCATTCTGCAGACATGGCCAAACCATCTTAGTTGGGACTGTTCTATTTGGGTCTGCAGCGGATGGGATTTCAGGCCTTGACGGATCGTCTGGTTGCGGACCATGTCTCTTCTTGTTACTTCAACCACTTTCCTCAGATACCTCATTTCTGAGGTTTGGATCTGGCTTTTGTGGGTTGTAGTCATTGCCCACGACTCGCATCCATATGTCAAAACTGGGACATAGGTGGAGCGGTATACAGCCATCTTCGTTTTCTTACCAACCTCTTTCTTGCTGAGGAATCCACGATTTATGGCCTGAAAAAGTCTCCCAGCCGCTGCTTTTCGAGTGGCCAACTCTTCTTTGATGCCTCCCTTTCGGTCTATAATAGCTCCGAGGTATTTAAAGTGGTCGACCTGCTCCAGGACCTGTTCTCCCAACTTAATCTGATGTTTTCTTTCTTCTCGTGATATCACCATGGATTTTGTTTTAGAGCTGCTTATGACCATCCCTCTCTCTTCTCCAGCTCTTCCTTCCAGACTTGCAGGTTGGATTGGAGATGTGCCTCTGATTTAGCAATCAGGGCAACATCATCAGCAAATGCCAGCTCCGAAATACAGACCTGTCTCATCTTCCAGTACCCCACTGAATACTTTCTTGTTCTCTCCTTACATGCCTTGATGACATCGTCCATGAGGAGTATGAAAAGATAAGGTGACAAGATATCACCTTGTCTTACACCAGTGGTGGTCCTGAACTCTTCTGACTTATGGTTTGCTGTCCTCACATAATTTCTGCAAGACTTGTAGAAGCTCTGTATAGCATGAATCAGAGGTGCTGGAATATTCTTCCTTGCCAAACAGTCCCAAAGTTTGCTCCAGGGGACTCTGTCAAACGCCTTCTCCAGATCTATGAAACAAAGATGGATCTCACTCTTATACTCAAGGGCCTTTTCACTCAGCTGTCTGAGTGTGAAGATTAGGTCTTGAGTACTTCGGTTTGCTCGGAATCCGCACTGGACCTCATCCAATTGTGGCTCAGCTAGGCGTCGGAGTCTCTGCTCTAGGATTCTAGAGTAGATTTTACCAGGGACACTGAGAAGGGATATGCCTCTATGGTTTCCACATTGTCGATTGTCACCCTTTTTGAAAATTGGTGTTATGATGGCAATCTCCCAATCCTTTGGTATGGTCTTGTTGCACCATGCTGCCTGTAGGACCTTTAAGAGTAATAGGTCGCCTGATGCTCCCATGTACTTAACCATTTCTGGTGTTATACCATCATGCCCTGCTGCTTTGCCCATCTTGATTTTCTCTAGTGCTGCCCTCAGTTCTTCCATCTTTATGTCATCTTCACCATCATTGGTTTTCTCTTCTGTGCTAGTGGTTATCATTTCTGTTGCTTCACCATGCTCACCATCCAGGAGTTCTGAGAAATATTCTTTCCATCTTTCCATTACTTCCTTCGGGGCAGTAAGCAATTTGCCTTGCTTGTCCTTTATAAATTTGAGAGGGCATTGTTTTTCCTTCCTCATGTTCTTTAGGGTCTTATAGAACAATTTCTGGTTTTCTTGTGCATCTTTTTCTAGCTTTTCTCCAAATTCTTCCCAGGACTTCTGTTTTGCTGCTAGCACTTTGTTCTTTGCTTCTGTTCTGAGTATCACATATTCTCTATATTTTTCCATTTGTCCTGTTGTGTTTTTAGCTCCTAAGTATTGTTTCCATGCCATTTTCTTCTCTCTTATTTTCTCTTTGACTTCCTCTGTCCACCAAGGTGTCCTCTTTCTCTGGTTCCCAAGTCGGACTTCACCGCATGCTTCTGCAGCAGCCGTCTTTATGATATCCTTGAATTTATTCCAGAGGGTTTCCAAGTCATCAGGTCGTTCTTCTGTGTTGCTCACTGCTGTAGCAATAAGCCCCTGATATCTGGTCTTAATTTCTGGCTCTCTCAGCTTGTAGGTCCTAATGCTCATTTCTCCTGCTCGTTTACTTGGTTTCTTGCGTGATGTTGGGCAGTTCCTAGGCTGAGTAACTCTTTCAGTTGTTCGTTTGATTGTTAGCAGGTAGTGATCACTTCCAATCTCTGGCCCCCTCCAGACTCTTGCATCTCGGACATATCTGAATGAGCTTCTCCGAACAATGGCATAGTCGATCACTGACTTCTCATTCTTGGTTGGTTCACATCTAGTGTATGCATGTATGCGCTTATGGGGGAACTTTGTGTTTGTAATGATCAGATTCTGCTCACTGCAGAATCTAAGGAGTCGCTTTCCATTGTCATTGAGAGTATCTTCTCCATATCTTCCGATAACTCCACCCCATCTAGCATGGTCATTTCCAACTCTGGCATTAAAATCTCCGAGCATGATAACTTCATCTAGGCAGTCATCCACTGTCCTTTGAAGCAGCTCGAAGAATTCCTCCTTGACCTCTGCTCTCTCATCCTCATTTGGCCCATACACTATGACCAGGTTGACTATGGTTTCTCCTTCTTTTAGTTTTACAACCATAATGCGCTCAGAGACAAAGTTCCATCCCTTGATACTATCTTTTTGATTTTGGGCCACAATGCAACCCACGCCCCCTTTAGCTCTTTCAGATATGGGTACACCACTGTAGAGCAACGTGTTGCCATCGAGATCCATGACTCCTTGTCCTTTTTTCTTCGTTTCCGTTATAGCCAGGATTTCTAGTTTTGCTTTCCTCATCTCTTCCACCAGCTCCTCTTCCTTCCCATTTATACTTCTTGTGTTCCAAGTTCCATAAGTCGTAGTCCGTAGTCCGTTCCAGTTCGTCGCCTTTAGAATCAGTCCGGTTTTCTCTCTTGTATTTCTCGTAATCATAGTTTAAGACAAACAGGTGATTGGCCTGTTGTGCCTTTGCATGGTGGAGGGGCTGCCTCCTTACGGCCTCCATGCAGGCCGCCCTCCTCCTTTTTCATCCGGGCTTGGGACCGGCATGGGCGGAGTTCCTATAATTAACTGTGGAATATTATTGTATACTTATTATAAAGAAGGATGCATAACCTTCTTATTTCAGGGGTTTTGTGGCCCTGACAGTCACGTAAAACCAGGCTCGTGGGAACTGATTGATTCCTGACTTTGTTGCATAATTTGGGCACGTACTGGAGGCCATTGTCTTTTATGAAGTGAACCAGATGGTCCGTCGAGCCTAGGACAAGACATACCAGGGTTCTCCTTCGAAGTTAAGTGCCCGTTCGGCCCCGAGAGTCTCAACCTCTATGAACCTCAGTTATTAGAAATAAAACTGACATTATCAAATAAAAGAATTCCACCTGTGATACATGAAAATAAAATGAACGATAGGGAGTGATGATAATCAACAACCTACCATTTTACATATACCAGTATTATCCTATGTAGAAAACTACACCTACACACTTTGATTCTATTAATACTTGTATTATGGACAGAAGATCCATTGTATAAATTGAATATTGTAAATAATTCCATTGATTTCACTTTTGATTGTCAATCCTGATTCAAACAAAATAGAGTCAGGATAATAAATTGAAAAAATTATTAACGTTACACAAAATTCAACCACTGACTTACTTAAGATAGTCTTTTAAAGTGTAATGTGTATGTGATTGTTGTAGTACTGTTGTGTTGTGTGGATAATAAAATACTTGTGTATATGTTTAGTTGGTTAATGCAACATTACACTACTTATACATGACCCTAGACACCAAACGTAGTCATCAGCATCATACATTCTAGTCAAAGAATAAGTCTGAGTGAGATCATAAAGGTGGTAGCAGAAAGGTACCCTGTAACTTACCATAATATTTATTATATTCAGGGACCTTCACAGCTGACCTCATTCAGTACACTAAGAGTACATAACAACAACATTTCATAACATCAAATCCACCACATATATTGGGACGCTCGTCTGGGATTTAAATTTTTCCTGGTACCCCACAACATATATTGGGTAGCTCGATTTCGGGAATTTTAAATTCTTATAAAATATATTAGGGTCTCAGTTCCCGGAAATTTTAATTACCTGCCAAATAAAATTAAAAGTATTCTTTGTAGAATTAAAATAGTGGTTGAGCTATCGGTGCCTGTGGTTGTTCTTAGTCATATTAGAAATTCTTAGTTATATTAGAAATTTGTCTAATTAGAAATTTTAAAAGGTTGCATAGTACAGAATGGCTGATCTGGCAAAGTTTCGATCTGCTGCTGTGCAGACTGCTAAAGAAATGAATATGGATGGACCAGAGCTGGTCCAGTACGTAACTTCAGAGGTTGATAAATTTATTGCCAGAGAAGATAAAAGATTAGAGAAAGAAGCAGAAAGAAAGTTAGAGGCTGAGAAAGAAATTAAGAGGTTGCAGATTGAGGCTGACAAAGAGGCTAAGGCATTGGAGGCGGATAGGGAGGTGGAGATTAAAAGGCTCCAATTTGAAGAGAAGAAATTAGAAGCAGAAAGAGAAGAAAAGAGATTAGCTACAGAACGAGAATAAAAGAGATTGGCTGCAGAGAGGGAAGCAGAGGAAAGAAGATTAGCTGAAGAAAGAGATTGGCTGCAGAGAGGGAAGCAGAAAAGGAGGAGAAGAGATTACAGAGGGAGCACGAGTCACGACTAAGAGAGTTTGAGTTACAAAGCCATGCTCCTGACAATGGTGCCAGCCCCTTTACCTCCGATGCCACTGCTAGTCAGGGAGCCTCAACCTCAGCTATGGGTTTTCATTTAGACCAATTTGTTGAGAAAGACGATGACATAGAAAGTTTTCTGGGTAGATTTGACCTGTTGGCTACCACGTATGGTTTAGAGAGAGAAAGGTGGAGCCTAAAGTTATCCCAGGGGCTTAGGGGAACAGCTTATGACGTTTTTGCCAAAATGAGCAGGGATGATCAAGACAATTATGACATGTTAAAGCAGGCTCTTTTGTTAAGGTATGAAAAGAATGGATAATTTTACAGGAAAAAATTTAGGAATGCAAGGCTACTGTCGGGTGAGACCTATCACCAGTTCTCTGCACGTTTAGAGACCTACTTGGAGAAATGGACTGCTCTGGGGAAAACCCAAGATCTTAAAGAAATGATCCTTATTGAGCAATTGAGAAAGTCCATGGCTCCAGACTTGAGAAAGTTTCTCATGGAACAAGGTGCAGAGAGGCTGGGTGAGTTACTCAATGTCGCTGAGAGGTATCAGGCAGCCCAAGCAGAAGTAGCTGGCACAAAAAAGAAACAGGTAGAAAATTATAAGGCTCCTCAAAACTTTAACAGATTTGACAACAAAGATCAGGGAAACAAAGGTAAGCAACATTTTGATAGGCCACGAAATGATTATAGGAATAAAAACTCACAATTCAATGACAGAAAATATGAGGAAAGAAAACCCTTTCATAAAGGTAGATTATATTGTAGATGGTGTAAGATGGACAACCATAACACCGAAAAGTGTACTAGGAAACCTCCTAACTTCGCTGCAATGAAAACGGGGAGAAAGGGAGCCAAGGCCAACCCTACTAAACAGCAGGAACCGTATCATCCCCCAGTGTGTGAAGAAGTAATATGTAATGGAGTCACCATAAGGTGCTTGTATGATACTGGATTGGATTATGATTCCGTTGTGAGTTCTCACCTGGTGCAAGCAGATCAATACACCACAGAAACAGTGGAGATCCAAGCTGCAACCAAGGACGTAGCGACCATGATACTTCCCATCGCCAGGATAAATGTAAAAACGCGAAATGTGGAAGGAATCATCAAAGCAGCAGTGATAAATGAACCAATCTACCCTTTGATATTGGGGTGTAGATGTCTTCTTGGGGAATGCCAAGAGACCTGTGATCATGGCAACAGTGCAGACCAGATCACAGTCCAAAAAGGAGGAGGAAAATCCAATAAATACCCATCCAGATGAGATGAGGAAGACGCAGGCTGAGGATAAGACCCTCAAACCTTGTTTTAAGAAATTGCCCAAATGTCATACACCTCCAGGCAAGGGAGATTTCTATATGAAAAACAAATTGATATATAGAAAGGCTGGAACTGGATCCAATGGTCACGGACAGCTGGTCCTTCCAAAGGCATATAGGGCAGATATAAAAAGGAGATTACATGTTGGAAAAGATGGGGACCACGAGAAAATAGGTACCATCTGCCAAAAAGTTTCTCAAAAATACTATTGGCCCGACGTAAATGTCGACATTGAGAATTTTGTAGAAGCTTGTAGCAGATTGCATGAGGGAACACCCACAAGTGGGAAAACTAATAATCAGGACCTAGAAACGCCACGGGGCAAACTTAGGTCTAAAAATAACTTTAATAATGTAGACAAATTGGAATGGGAACCTCCTTTTCACACACAGTCTTCACTTGAGTGTATTAACATGGCAACTCTGTGTAGAGGGCCAAAATTGGTTGTATCCCAGAATAAGCCGACAATCCCTCGGTCGGAATTATGTGAACTGGGTAAAGATAAAAGAGAGAGGAGATCTCTCACAAGGAATTTAAAGTGGGGACAAAACCCCACGAAAAGAATTGGTAGTGGACGATTTGTAAGTGATGATAGAAGGAAAGTCCAGTGGAACTTCACCCGGAATGGCACCGGTAACCCTATTTGGGAGGCCAATAAAAAGTCCAGTGGAACTTCACCCGGAATGGCACCGGTAACCCTATTTGGGAGGCCAATAAAAAGTCCATTAGAAATTCGACCGGAATGGCACCGGAAACCCTATTTGGGAGGCCAATAAAAGGTCTATTAGAAGCCTTGTTAAGGACGTGGACTGATGATAAGGCAGAAGAAAATATCACCTCATCATATCAATATGTGAACGAGCTGACCACTCATCTTAAAACTGGCTGGAAACTTGATAATGATAATTTGAGACAAGCCAGGAAAAAACATGCTGCCTATTATAATAAGAAGGCGAAGGATAGAGATTTAGCTGTGGGAGAGAAGGTCCTCCTTCTATTACCAGGCAGTAGTAATAAGTTGCAGATTGGATGGCAAGGTCCATATACAGTTCTAGAGAAGGTGTCTAGAACAAATTATAAGATAGATAAAAAGGGGAAAGAGAAAATCTATCATGTGAATCTCCTGAAAAAATATCTGGAAAGAGAAAATCAGGACGAGACACACTTACTAACCTTGTCCATCGCAACGGGAATGAAAAACGAACCACTCACCTCTCATGAATATCCGCTCCATCTCTGTGAGACAGCCGCACAGGTAAAAATCAGTAAACACAACGAAAAATCAGAGGGAGAGAGTTCAAAAGGTGTTGGATGATCATGCAGATGTGTTAACGGACAAACCGGGGCATACGAATTTATTAGAATATGATATGAAACTTGTAGACCCAACACCAATCTGTATGACAGCCTATACGATCCCGTTTGCAAAGGAGACAGCTTTGAAGGAAGAGATAGAGTATTTGTTGAAAGAAGGAATTATTTCACACAGTGAATCCCCGTACAGTTCTAGTGTAGTTCTGTTGAGAAAACCCTCTGGGGAACACAGACTGTGTATAGATTACAGGAAATTGAATGCTGTCACAGAAGGTCAGGTGGATCCATTACCTGATACAAATCAGCTGTTTGCTAGGCTGAACAAAGCAAAATATTTCTCTAAGGTGGATCTGAGCAAAGGCTATTATCAGATTCCAGTAAAACCTGAGGTTAGACCGTATTTAGCCTTTAGCACCTCGGATGGACATTATGAATTCAACATGTTGCCTTTGGGGTTGAAAAATGCTCCGAGTGTGTTCTCTAGAATGATGCGAAAATTATTGGATCCCCTGAATAATCCATGTATCACGAATTTCATGGATGATATTCTCATTGCTACAGAAACATTTGAGGAACACATTAACTCTCTGAATATGTTGTTGGATAGACTCAGGGAGGCAAACTTGACGGCTAGGCCGACCAAATGTTGTATTGGATATAAAGAGTTTAATTCTTGGGACAAACAGTATCTCAGGGAAGCATGACCCCTGACCCCAAGAACTTGGAGAAATTGAAGAAAGCTCCGAGGCCACAGACAAAAAAAAGATGTGAGATCTTTTGTCTCGTTGTGTGCTTTTTACCAGAAATATATTAAAAATTGTAACTCGATATGTGCACCACTGACGGATTTAACACGCAAAGGAAATCCTGATAGAATTACTTGGTCCGCGCAGTGTGAATCGGCCTACCAAGAGTTAAAAGAAAAACTCACAAGCAAGCCTATATTGAAATTGCCCGACTTGAGTCAAGAGTTTGTTGTGAGGACGGACGCGAGTAACGTCGGATTAGGGGCAGCCCTATTACAAAGATCCAATTCACTTGATGGGGAATTAACCCCAGTTGCTTATGCTAGCCGTAAGCTGAACACAGCGGAACAAAAATATTCAACCAGTGAAAAGGAATGTCTGGTTTTGATATGGGCGATAAAAAAGTTCCAAATCTATCTCTATGGTAGATCATTTAGGATTCAAACATATCATAAACCACTTGTATTTCTGTCAAAAGCAAGACATGAAAATGCTAGATTATTACGTTGGTCTTTGCTCTTACAGCCATACCAATTTATCATAGAATATATCCCCGGGTCGGAAAACGTAGGTGCAGACTTTTTAAGTAGACACCCATACGACGAAAATCAGAGTAGTCACCAGGCATAACGATTTAAATTTATCTATGTGTATTTCGATTTCTGAACTGACATCATGTAGTCTGTTCTAAAGTGGGGAGATATGTGACGATATTCTCAATACAATAGCTAAATTAGATAATATTGTAGAGCATAAAGTAAAAAATAAGATAGAAAATAAAAATTGAGTCCAGCGTAGTATTCTCCTACGCCCGCCCGCATGTCGATTTTGATAAACGTAATAGCCGAATGAAAGATACTGTCTTTTCGAAAAATTCGTTCTTAAGATTAAATGTAACACTTTTGCAAGGTCAAGTCGAATTGCCAAGACGAGAGTGAAAGAATAAAAGAATAAAAGAGGGGAGGGATGGAAAGACAGAACCTAGGGAACGCCGTCTCGCGTGGATTTCACAAAAGCCAACTCGAGCAACATAGCCTTGGGAACTTTTCAAATTACGATACAAAACTAAAAAATGTTCGGCAATTGGTCATGTAAACACCTTAGCTCTTATAAGGAATGACGTAATTCTAACGTACTACGGAAGATTCTCGTATTTAGGTTGAAAATAGAAAAAGAATGGAACAGGTGGTAGTTTCTAGATTTGAAGACTAACATAGAAAAAATATGGAATTATGAACCATAATACATAGGGCCATAAAAGTCATATATTCGGATACCTTATGATGTCCTGAGCAATAATATGGTGTCAGTTACCCACTAGTACAAAAAATAACCAAAATAATGGCAATAATATTATGTATGATAAGACGGACTGACGAGAAAAAAGATCACGCCTGCTTAATTTTTTCATGACATATTTTGAAAAAAGCTTTGGGTAAACAGGACTGTTGAGTAGCAAAATGTGTGTTGTGTATAAATGTTCCGTGGAGGATGTCACATTTGCCACACAACGTTGAGGGTGTTGTATTTCATCTGCTTCTCTAAAGGTATGATAATCCTGGCCTTTGCAGAGTAGTGTGCCACCCTCAGACACCAGGGATGATGAGGCGTAGTAACATGGTGTCTTTAGTCTGGTTTAAGTGTGTAGGATGCAGATGTGTATTCAAACAGTGAGCATTACAAGCAAGGTAATCCACACAAGGACGTTACGTTAACTCACGATGTGAAAAGTCAATGATGCTTGCAACAGCTATTGACGGTTTTTGTATAATTTATTATAGACGCCACAATGACGAAGTGTGTAGACATAAACAAGCCGGTACATCATAGGTACGATCAAACAGTCATTATTACATATGTAGTCAATTCAACAGGCACAGCAGACAGCATCAAAATAATGTACATAATCTGCCTTTTGGATATCAAAATCAGCTGTACATGTAGTCAGGTAGTAAACTTCCCCTTTCCATAAGAGCTAGTAGATATCAACTAGGAGATTAAATCTGGTCTCCTATTTTTGACCTCAACAAGACAGGCATGTCTTTTGAGCGTCACATTGTCGTTCTCTATGTTCCTTATACAGCAAAGGTATCAAACCTAGATCCATCAATAAAGGTCAGGAAGCAAATAGTCCGTAGGACAGGCATCAAACGATGCGTGACAATATAAGTGGATCGTGAGCTGAGCAAACTTGTCATATCACAGACTTTATAATAAGGCAGGCTAAGCAAAAGTCAACATCACAAGATGGCGATAAAGTTACTCAGCGAAAAAGGATTCAGTTACCTGTCATCAGGAATTAAATCACATAAATCACATATGCCTCCAGGCATTTGGAATAATATAGAGATATCATCTCAAAAAGGAACAACAATGATGAGGACTCCTTCCTGAATAATCTAAGCGAAGACTAGCACATCGCTATGTCTCGCCCTACCAGCATCTCTGCTCAGACTGACCTGGGCGGAAATCATTTTAAACAATGCCACAAACAGAGACATGCGCAGATAACGCGAATCGAATACAACTCAGCTAAACTTACGAAACGAAGAATGTTCTACGATGTTCGACTGAAGACTCGAACCTTAAAAGGAAATGAATCTTGAAACATTGCGTTTGTCAACTGTTTTCAAAGAACTGGCGCTCCATATATGGACATGACTCAAAATCGTTCACACAACTATCAACAACCCTAGCTATCAAGATAAGACAACTTCTTGACGACAGCTATCAAGATTAGACGACTGTAGAAATAGAAGTGACTACAATTCCATGAGTTACTTCCCATACATTAAAAAATTAACTATAGTCAAAATGCATGGTCAGAATAAGTTGCGACAAGTTTAGCGCAACATTACCGCCACCTCCCGATTAAAAAAAAATGTGCAACATTTTTTTTTTTAAATATCCAAGAGTAAAACCAAAAACGATTTAACAACGCACGAATTATGAGGGGATAACTAATTGCACTGCCTAATATGAGGCTACATTGACACATAAAGTGTCTGGTGAGAATATTTCTCAACAGATAAAAAATCTTATTCAAAAAATATATATCGGGGAGGTGCCATCAACACACACTACGCTTGCATGAAAATAGAATATAAATATGCAAGTTCATATCATTATAATCAAATAGCAGTGTCATACTCTAATACCGCTTAGATTGGATGTACACATCTGATATAAAATGTTAAATAGTACATTATCTAAATGTTTAATTAATACCGTTACATAATGACATTAAACATAAATGACGATCCAGTACACATCTCCTGTCGTTCCAAGGAAAGTGTACAATGTGGAACTCTCCATGTTTGACAACAGAAAGGTAGCTTCTCCGATCAACAATAACATGCTGAGAAAAAACAACCAATATAATTCTATTTAATAGCCATTAAGTTTCATACTATACAATACATTATTATTAACAATTGTGACCGAGTGAACTTTCGGCCCTTATATTAACTACTCAGTCTTCTTCTTATATTAAAGATGGGAACAGAAGAAGATGATAACAAAGCACAATAGTATGTGTTCACATAAAGTGAGGACAGATGTGCTAATGTATTGTAGTAATATAGGTGTGTTATGGCTCTGTCGTATATCTAGAAATAGGACAGACGTATTAGTTGGAATCATGTGGGGATCTAGACAGAATGTCAGCCATCACATTATCCGACCCACGGATAACTCGTACCGTGAAGTGAAAAGGTTGAAGAGCAATAACATATCGAGTGGATCTCGAACTCTTCAAGTTCTTAGTCTGAATAGCTGTAAGAGCTTTCTGATCAGTTTCTAGAATGAAATGTGCGCCCAGGAGGAATCTTTGTAGTTTGAGAATAGACCAAACCATAGCCAACAATTCACGGTCTAAAACCGAGTAGTTCCTCTCTGCCGCATTTAGTTTTCTAGAAATGTACATGACAGGATGCAGAGTTTCAGCATATTCCTGCATAAGTGCTGCTCCGATCCCAGTGGATGAAGCATCACTTCGAAGAACAAAAGTTCTATCAAGAGTGGGTAATCTTAGGATGGGAGGAGAAGAAAATATACTTTTAATCTGGTCTAAGGAAGATTGACATTCCTGAGACCAACGAATCAGATTAGGTGACCCTTTCTTCAACAACGTTGACAGAGGTGCCATTATCGAAGATAGATTCTGAATAAATCTCCCATAGAATTGAATTAACCCCAAGAGACTCCGGACTTGTTTCTTCGTCTTAGGTACAGAGATGTTCAATATTTTTGAAGTATTGTGGTCTTCTGTCTTCAAGAGACCATGACCAACACGATGACCCAAGAAAGAAATTTCACCAAACCAATATAAGCTTTAGAAGGTTTTGCTGTCAGATTATACTCACGTAGAGTAGAAAGTAGGTCATATAAACCCAGATAGTGATCTTCCCAAGAATCACTGAAGAAACAGATATCATCTAAGTATGCGATGACATCTGAACGATGAGAAAGAATTCGACGCATCATGCGTACGAAAGTAGCAGGGGCGTTCATAAGACCAAAGGGCATTACATTCCATTGAAATAAACCCCTAGGTGTAGAGAAAGCAGTCAGAGGTTTGGCATGATCTGCTAAAGGCACTTGCCAATAACCTTTTGACAAGTCAAGTTTAGTGAAGAATCTAGAATTAGAAAGTCTACTAAGTAGATCTTCTAGTAAAGGCATAGGTTCAGCATCGAACTTTGTGACTTGATTTAATTTGCGATAATCAACGCAAATTCGTATGTTCTTATCTTTCTTCCGAACAATAACCATGGAAGAAGAATATGGAGAAGTCGATGGTTCAATTATGTTTAATTGGATCATTTCATCCAATTCCTTTTCCACTTGTGACTGAAAGTGTATAGGGATAGGATACGGCCTAACCCTAATAGGATTATTGTCGGTAAGAATTATGTCATGTTCTATGACCTGCGTGTGACCAGGGATGTCGGTTAGAACATCCTTAAATGTCTGTAACATCGACGAGACTTGACGATGTTCATCAACAGAAAGATTAGGAGAAATTGAGACATCTTTCCAAGATTCCATAGAATGTAGTGGAACCACTGGAAGAGGAAGATCGACATCAGAAAAAACAGATTCCTCATCCTGTATGACAGACAGGCATGAGTAATGACCATGAGGTACAGAAGATTCGTCCGTTGCCTGAAAAATAGGCAGCAAATAGTCTGGACGCTCATGAAATTCCGTCAGCATGTTGATATGGAAAGTCTTATGCTTTCCATCTATATCGACCACATAGTCAACATCGGAAATTCGTGAGACTATTGCATATGGACCTTTCCATGCAATCGGAAGTCTATTTTCCCTACTGGGGAGTAGGACGAATGCTTTGTCACCTGGACAAAGTTGTCGTAGACATCTGTTCTTGTTAGCAAACTGCCTTGCTTTTTCTTTCGCAATTTCTGACGAAGCAGTCGCTAGTTTGCATGCCTCAATGATCTTTTGCCTAAGAGCAATGACATACTCATATGAAGATTGAGTGTCATCACTAATATCATCGGCAGTGATGAGATCGTGTAATAAAGACATAGGGCCGCGCGGACGCACGCCGAAGACAAGTTCAAAGGGAGAAAATCCTGTGTGCTAATTTGGGACCTCTCTATAGGCAAAGAGAGCCGCGGGTAAAATCCTGTCCCAATCTTGAGGATGATCTTCAGTTATCTTACCAAGTAAAGTCTTGAGCGTTCTATTCAGACGCTCAACTAACCCATTAGACATAGGATGATAGATGCTACTGAGAGATCTTTTAATGTGTAAGGTAGACATTACTTGAGACATAGTATCAGATATGAGTTGAGTGCCATGGTCTGACAGTATTTCTCTGGGGAACCCAAAGCGAGAAAATATCAACCAAAGAGCATCTGCGATATCTGTAGTAGATATGCTCTTTAGAGGGATAGCATCTGGCCAACGTGTGCACATATCGACACATGTAAGGATAAACTGATGTCCTCTGGCCGACTTTATCTTAAAAGGGCCAATAATATCTATGGCCATTTTCTGAAATGGCCGAATAGGGATGTCAGCAGCCTGGATAGGCGCAGCATGTCGTGGTCCTCTAGATTTGACCTCCTGACATACCTGACATGATCGGCAGTATATACGAATGTCCTTGTTAACAAAGGGCCAAAAGAAAGCCGCAAGGACTCTCGACTTTGTACGGGAAAATCCCATGTGTCCAGCACATTGCGAGTCATGAGCATGTAGCAATATTTGCACTCTCATACTCTTGGGAACAAGAATTTGCGAATGTGCTGACGTAGCCGAGTCTTGTACCATACGTACAAGCACGCCGTTTTTCATTTCTATCCAAGATTTTCTTTGTGTATCCTTATTTGGATCACCTTTCTTCGCAAGAATGAAGAATTTTTTTAGCGTAGGATCTTCTTCTTGTAATTTTATGAACGAGTCACGAGAAATAACCAAGGTACTATCTTGGCTATGAACTTCATTATCATTATTCAACGAAGTTTGTGGTGTTTGTAGAGCTTGTGCTCTTGTAACCACTGCATTGGTAGCTTGCATATTATCATCTTCCCAAGCAGCAATCTGCTGTGGGGTACATTCCCTAACTCCATGGATACGACCAATAATAAGGTCCGCAATAGGATTAGGTAAGAGACAGGCATGCACATCTCCCGTAAAGAAAGGAGTGGCAATGTGAATTACAGCAGTAGGATATTTCTCTATAGTGCCGCCAAATGTGACACATTTGATAACCCTTCCTGTCGCACAGGATGGATCTACAAGCGATTGTCTAACACCAATAGTGGTGCATCCGGAATCGAAAAGTAGTGAGACCGGAGTATTATTAACAAGACCCTTATGTAAGATTAGAGACCCTCTCCCGTCATGTGCAACCGAAGCAGGAAGAGCGGGGAGAGGGTGACCACAACTCAAAGTCGATATTGTAGTTGGTTCGAACAAAGTACTGCATTGGGGGCACTTGTTTGCTCTCCCAAAGTCAAAAGAAGAACAAGTGACAGCGTCAGAGTTTTTATTATCAGAAACCTGATTACAGGCTCCCTGAGATTCTTGTTGAACCGCGTTAGCCTGCTGATATCTCTTTTTTTGTATTGAGATCTACCGCGACTACTATTACCTCTGAAGTTATCACTGTTGTTATTATCTCTGTAGTTATTATTGTCTCTATTATAGCTGTTATCCTGTTTCGAATTACAGTTTCCATGATTATTATCATGTCCACATTGATGTGAACATCTATTTGTTTGGTTTTGGGGTCTACGCGAGGAAAAGCCTCTGTTACCATATCCTCTTCTGAAATGCCTAAAATTATTAGGTTGGAAGTAACGAGGACTGTCAGCTCGTCTCCAATTCTTCGACGAAGAATCACCCTGAAATTGATTTCCATAATTTTGACCGTAACTACGGTTACTTTTCCTATCAAAATTTTGTTGGAATCTATGACTAGAGTTTTGACCATAAGGTGCTGCCGAAGCAACTGGCAGACCTTCTTTTATTTTAGAGTTAACAATGGTTACGTGAGGATGCGCAGTTATATACTGGCTACAGAAATCTTCCATTTCTTTTATTGTTTTAGGTTTACGCTCATGAAGGAAAGCAAGGAAAGACTCATTGACAGAAGACATGACTTTGTCTCTAAGTATTAAGTCCATAAGTCCTTCATAAGTTTTTTCTGTCTTAGACAGCTCCACCCAACGTAAAAAAGTAAGACGTGTCTTTGACATGAATTCAGAGAATTGCACACCAGTTTCTGGCAACATATTTTTAAATTGAAGACGATAGCCGTCTTCGTCAAGTTGGTATTTTTTTAAACAATATAGCCCTGACAACCTCATAGTTGTTCTTGTCAGGCTCATCTACCATGCTTAACATACTCAAAGCATCACCTCTAAGTATTTTGGACAAATGATAAACCTGCAATGATTTATCTATGTTATGTACTTTACATGAAGTTTCAAATCTGTCCAAATAGAATGTTATATCGTCGATGGAAGCATTGAATGGTGGTAGATTAAGCTTGAAAGTGCTTGCATTAGTCTTATCTGAGACCTTATTTGCATCATTAGCATTACCCATGTTCATCACCCTTAATTTCTCAACTTCCAAAGCTAAGAGTTTTTCTTCATGCTCCATTTTTGCTTTTCTCTCTTCAGACTCTCTTTGTAACTTCCTTTCTTCAGCTTCAGCTTGTTTTTCTAATCTTTTATTTTCAGCCTCTATTTCAAGTCTTTTATTTTCAGCCTCTGCTTCTCTTTTTTGTTTTTCCATTTCCATCTGGAATCTTTTTTCATCCACCTGCATCTGCAGTTTCTTTTGTTCAGCTTCCATTGCTTTATCATATTGAGCAGTTGCAAATTCTTCTAACTTATCACCAGTCTTCCCAAGCAATTTACCCTGCTCAATAAAGTGCTCAAATGTAGCCATGATGAGTAATAATATGAGTCCACAACCTGAAATAATTAATTATCTTATTTCAAATTTAATTATAACAAGTCTTAAATGAAGCACTTGTTTACTCACAACCTATATTATCATCCCAATCTCTGTGGGAAACAAGTCTTATATCCAAGAGCTTGTGTATAGACCTTTTTGAAATATCATCAATCAACTCTTGATCATAGGTGCACTTCCCATTCAATAGTGCACAATACTATTCATCATTTATTAATCATCAGTGTAGTAGTAATGCATAAGCATAACCCACTATTAAATGTGAATTAACTACCATAAGTGTAACCAATGACTATGTAAACACAATCACAATGTAAACAATAACAATGTAAACATTACACTGTAAACAATACAATGTAAACAATACAATGTAAACAATAACAAAGATTTAGCAACAATACGAAAACATTCGTAGAAATCAACAAAAAATAAAGCGAAAATTAAAGAAATATCACAAAAAAGTTGATGATATCTACGAGAAGATAATACAAATACAAGACACCACAGTGTATAAACAAAAATGGTATATGAAACTAAACTATAGAAAAGAGTAGGCTAGCAAATACAAACAAATCAAAACAGAACTAAAGAATGCAGAAAAATAACGAAAACAATACTAACACATGTCATCACAACTAACAAAAAATAGCAACAGAAGTCGCTTTGCAAATTCCAGTATCGGAAATTTGCACACCCTACAGAAAACGCTCACGATAGACGACCTCTATGACGTGGTATGATCTAAGGGAGACACCGCCCAACCGAAAACCCGCAGAAACATAGACATATAAATATAAATATACAAATAACATATAAACATATAACATGTAAACAAAAGAATGAGATGAAACACAGAAGACTCAGTAGAAGTATAAGGGCACAGTTCACAAACAAACAGGCCACTTAACTTATGGGTATCCAAACGTCAGCCACAGCAGAAAAAACAGATGACAATCAGCGTCCTAAGGAATGAAGATCCAACGATGATGGTACATCTGGACTGCTCCAACTGCCATGACGATGGTACTTGAGCTTCTAAACAGTACAGGCAGTGTACAGGTAGTGTAAATAACGGCACTTGACCTTCTTATTCAAATTGCTTGAAATCGGTACTTGGCCTTCTTGAGAAAACAACTTGAATCAACCGGCACTTGACCTTCACAAGCGACAGCAACTTGATGCAAGGAGGACAGCAACACGTTTCAACTGGCAATGTATGACTCAACGCCGGGTACTGTCATTTAGGCTCCGAAAAATTGCAACGAAAATTTTTAAGTCCAGAAGGTACCGGACAACGCCGAGTAGTTTCATAATTTTGTATGTGGATGTAGAATGTCTTGAAAAATCGCTGTATGTTGATTTCTTGAACGATGCAGTTTGTTGAATTCTTGTTGAATGAAGTGGGTAAGGGACCCCGTGTATGCTGGTACCAGACCAAACCAGATTATGGCCACCAAATGTTGAGTAGCAAAATGTGTGTTGTGTATAAATGTTCCGTGGAGGATGTCACATTTGCCACACAACGTTGAGGGTGTTGTATTTCATCTGCTTCTCTAAAGGTATGATAATCCTGGCCTTTGCAGAGTAGTGTGCCACCCTCAGACACCAGGGATGATGAGGCGTAGTAACATGGTGTCTTTAGTCTGGTTTAAGTGTGTAGGATGCAGATGTGTATTCAAACAGTGAGCATTACAAGCAAGGCAATCCACACAAGGACGTTACGTTAACTCACGATGTGAAAAGTCAATGATGCTTGCAACAGCTATTGACGGTTTTTGTATAATTTATTATAGACGCCACAATGACGAAGTGTGTAGACATAAACAAGCCGGTACATCATAGGTACGATCAAACAGTCATTATTACATATGTAGTCAATTCAACAGGCACAGCAGACAGCATCAAAATAATGTACATAATCTGCCTTTTGGATATCAAAATCAGCTGTACATGTAGTCAGGTAGTAAACTTCCCCTTTCCATAAGAGCTAGTAGATATCAACTAGGAGATTAAATCTGGTCTCCTATTTTTGACCTCAACAAGACAGGCATGTCTTTTGAGCGTCACATTATCGTTCTCTATGTTCCTTATACAGCAAAGGTATCAAACCTAGATCCATCAATAAAGGTCAGGAAGCAAATAGTCCGTAGGACAGGCATCAAACGATGCGTGACAATATAAGTGGATCGTGAGCTGAGCAAACTTGTCATATCACAGACTTTATAATAAGGCAGGCTAAGCAAAAGTCAACATCACAAGATGGCGATAAAGTTACTCAGCGAAAAAGGATTCAGTTACCTGTCATCAGGAATTAAATCACATAAATCACATATGCCTCCAGGCATTTGGAATAATAGAGATATCATCTCAAAAAGGAACAACAATGATGAGGACTCCTTCCTGAATAATCTAAGCGAAGACTAGCACATCGCTATGTCTCGCCCTACCAGCATCTCTGCTCAGACTGACCTGGGCGGAAATCATTTTAAACAATGCCACAAACAGAGACATGCGCAGATAACGCGAATCGAATACAACTCAGCTAAACTTACGAAACGAAGAATGTTCTACGATGTTCGACTGAAGACTCGAACCTTAAAAGGAAATGAATCTTGAAACATTGTGATTGTCAACTGTTTTCAAAGAACTGGCGCTCCATATATGGACATGACTCAAAATCGTTCACACAACTATCAACAACCCTAGCTATCAAGATAAGACAACTTCTTGACGACAGCTATCAAGATTAGACGACTGTAGAAATAGAAGTGACTACAATTCCATGAGTTACTTCCCATGCATTAAAAAATTAACTATAGTCAAAATGCATGGTCAGAATAAGTTGCGACAAGTTTAGCGCAACAAGGACTAAAAGGTACCAAGATTTTGATTGGCTGTAGTTTAAAGGAAGGCGAGAGGGGATTGGTTAACCTAACACTAAAAATATACTTGTAGTAGTAAGCGTAGTATTTTGGGAATTGTTTTTTTAAAGTTCGATTTAAAATTCATAGTCGTCTGCTTCTATTGGCCAGCTTAGTTGATATTGAGGAAAAATTGTTAGGCTAGGACGCCATTTCTTTAAAAAATCTTGCCACGAGACGATGAGAGCAGAAGTGTAATTCTAAATACAAATATTATAAACTTCTGGACAGGGCAGTGATAACTTGGGCCAGATCTGCCAGTCATCGTTGTTTGTGTGTAATATTCATTGAAATTGTGGTAAGATTGAATTAATTAACCATTTTATTTAAAATAAAGTTTGAATGTGAGATACTAACATACGACTGTAAGTAAGTGAGTCGATGGTAGACTTAAGCAAAGCCTAGAGATTGATCCATCATTTGATAGCCTATCAGAGAGGTGTAGAACTACAAAATTATTATATGATTGTCATCAAGGAGCATAACACCTATCCTACTGTATGGAAAAAGATTACTGTTGGAATTGCAGAGGCGTTGTAACCATTAGGGGAGAGGAATACTGGTATACATTGTCACTTCAAAATATAATGGTACAATAAGTTGTCATTAAGAGCTGACCCTATGCGTTTGTTTGTACGGTACCTATAATTAACTGTGGAATATTATTGTATACTTATTATAAAGAAGAATGCATAACCTTCTTATTTCAGGGGTTTTGTGGCCCTGACAGTCACATAAAACCAGGCTCGTGGGAACTGATTGATTCCTGACTTTGTTGCATAATTCGGGCACGTACTGGAGGCCATTGTCTTTTATGAAGTGAACCAGATGGTCCATCGAGCCTAGGACAAGACTTACCAGGGTTCTCCTTCGAAGTTAAGTGCCCGTTCGGCACCGAGAGTCTCAACCTCTATGAACCTCAGTTATTAGAAATAAAACTGACATTATCAAATAAAAGAATTCCACCTGTGATACATGAAAATAAAATGAACGATAGGGAGTGATGATAATCAACAACCTACCATTTTACATATACCAGTATTATCCTATGTAGAAAACTACACCTACACGCTTTGATTCTATTAATACTTGTATTATGGACAGAAGACCCATTGTATAAATTGAATATTGTAAATAATTCCATTGATTTCACTTTTGATTGTCAATCCTGATTCAAACAAAATAGAGTCAGGATAATAAATTGAAAAAATTATTAACGTTACACAAAATTCAACCACTGACTTACTTAAGATAGTCTTTTAAAGTGTAATGTGTATGTGATTGTTGTAGTACTGTTGTGTTGTGTGGATAATAAAATACTTGTGTATATGTTTAGTTGGTTAATGCAACATTACACTACTTATACATGACCCTAGACACCAAACGTAGTCATCAGCATCATACATTCTAGTCAAAGAATAAATCTGAGTGAGATCATAAAGGTGGTAGCAGAAAGGTACCCTGTAACTTACCATAATATTTATTATATTCAGGGACCTTCACAGCTGACCTCATTCAGTACACTAAGAGTACATAACAACAACATTTCATAACATCAAATCCACCACAGATACTCACAACTTTTCTTTACATAAATTACACGAGTCTACTTGACTCTCAAGCCTGTATTTTCTTATACATAGCGGGGTTTGTTATGTACCCATAACACTGTTATACATTAACAGTCTGTTATTACATTTGCTTGACTCTTTTTAATACATTATGATAAACAGTTTGTATTACTTTTTCGAGTACCATCTCTAGTGTAACGGAAGAAGGTTTGATTATCACCATATAAGGGCCAGAAATTTACATGGCCACATTTGATAAGTAGAGATTTAAATTAACTAGTGTATATTATTAAATGCTACGGTTGCCAAACAGAGATTCTCATTTGTATTGTTTCACAGCGTAAGCTTTCCCAGCGAGTCAGGGACGTTAGATGGAGAGTCTCAACAGTTTGCTGGAAATCTTGCTGGATATTTCAAGATTTGACACTACTTTAGATGTCCGTGGTGCCCTCTTGTATACAGAATGTCCGGGGACTTCTGAAGTTATCTTTTATTTGTACTTACTAATTAGCTTGCATTATTGTACATTTGTATACGATATTATGATAAAAGATAGTATAGTATGATGTGGTATTATATGTTAGTGTTACGATACAATTATATGTTACTATGTTGTAAGTGTAATATGGTAATGACACCTCTATTTTTTCTAATTTATCATTGCGATACATTTTGTTATTGTATTTTTTGTTTAAGGATAGACGAAGTCACATGTATGTGATTTTATCTAGCATAGTAATGTTGCCAGCACCTTAGTGTGTGATTGCGGCAGCTCCTTTATAATATTAGTACTATGAGAAAATATTTTCTCTTAGTTTGTGAAATATATTTATCTCCCGACGCTCCTTTGTGCATCAGTAATAGCCTGATATGAGCTGTTGTATATTTTGTTGCCCTTCATAGGCGCATTATTTATAGGTTATGAGTCTGTTGTCTCGGTCTTCATGCTCATTATGTATTTTCGGGGTGTATATGTAAATTTAGATTGGCATGTATGTATTATATTTCTATGATGCCATGCATTTGATTACCATGTCATTTTGTTGTCTTCTTCATTCTTAGGGCATTGCTTTCCTTCATCTTTACCTTTCCTTTCGTATCCCATCTTGTCTCTGTTTACTCCTCACTTTTCTACTTTCTCTAATGTTATCATGGCGTTCTATCTTCATTCCTTGTGGTTACTCTTATTACGTTTTGTGGTTATAGCTTTATATAGTATATACTTTAGAGTGGATATTTGTATGCTACCGCCCTCATTCATTTCTTCGATTCGATGTATATTTTCCACACAAAAAAATGATGTAATCATTTTTTCCCTGGGGGTGCGGTAGACTGTTAAGGTCTGTTTGTGTTAATATAGGTATGCGTATTTTTTATGGTCAAAGGGATATTACTGACTGTATTATGTTTTGGTACAGAATTGATTTTCTTGTTATCTCCCTTAGGGTTTGCTGTTGTCCAGCTAAATTGCCCATGTAAGGTTCTGTCCGTAGATTTTCTTAGAACAGTTTCCAGTACATTCCTGTTGTGAACTAACTCACGTCACGCGATTTATTCGCGCATGCGCCAAGGTCTTTGGCAGGACCGGAAGACTCTTTGCTACAGTCGGCCTGGGTTTCTTAAGCTGAGAGGAGCTCAGCGTTTTCTCTCTGTCTGTGTTTTGAGTGTTAAGAGATGGCTGAGTTTTCCCCAGTGATAATTCTGGCATGTTCTATAAGCCAAGGATGTGAAAAATGTGTTTGTGTTTTATTCCTGGACAGCAGTACAGGTAAAGGATTTTTGAGCTATTTTGTAGCAAGATTTACATGACCTGTTTGGTAGATGAGAAGACAGAAGAATATTAGACATTTTGTAGCCCGCTACTTGTGCAGCTTGTTTTGTAGCAAGATGTACATGACCTGTTTGGTCGATGAGAAGACAGAAGAATATTAGACATTTTGTAGCCCGCTACTTGTGCTGCTTGATGTGTAGCAAGATTTACATGACCTGCTTGGTCGATGAGAAGACAGAAGAATATTAGACATTTTGTAGCCCGCCACTCGTGCGGCTTGATTTGTAGTAAAGATCTACCTGACTTGTTGATAGATGAAACCCAGAGATTATTAGATACTTGGAGCCCGCTGTTTATGCGGCCTTATTTTGGTAGAGTCTTTATCGTAGTGGACATGGAGAACTATATTATCTGATTATGCATGATATGCTTGAACTATGTGCCGTCAACAGTGTATTGTGATGTCTACGTTACTGTGATGTATTAAATCGTTGGAACTGTACACAGCCATGTCGACATTCCTTGAATTTCATATGTGTACTTTGGTGTGTGTGATCATCGCTGCATTGCATTAGAACTACATCCATTCGCGTCTACTGATTTGTCTACACACACACACACCACGTCGTCTACCAGACCACCCTGAACAACTACACCAGCCACATTTAACAGTAGTGGCCAGTCTCTCAACAACGAGGACTTTAACATTCTTCTTATTATGGTCGTTTAACACTGAGGTGGCTCCGTAAATAGCATCGCCACTTAGTGCGATCGGCAGCTTCATCCAGAGCCCTCATATCTCTCTTGCACACATCTTTGAACCTCAGCTACGGTCGCCCAACTGTTTTCTTGCCATCTGCTAATTGTCCGTAGAAGACATCCTTCGGTATGCGACCATCTTCCATGCGGCGGACATGGTCAAGCCTGCGTAGTCTGTGCTGTCTAAGCAGTGTATATATATATATATATATATATATATATATATATATATATATATATATGTATATATGTATATATGTATATATGTATATATGTATATATATATATATATATATATATATATATATGTATATATGTATATATGTATATATGTATATATGTATATATGTATATATGTATATATATATATATATATATATATATATATATATATATATATATATATATATATAATATATATATATATATATATATATATATATATATATATATGTGTTACTGGCGTTGTCTGGCCTGTCGGGCTTACTGTTAGTGGCCGACATATTGTTTGATTACGCGAATATTTGTGGGCCGTTTCTTTGACTTAGTTAATGGTGACAAGGCGAACACAACGGCAACGACTGGGTCGTAAGATTGACCAACTGGTAAGTAACGTACACTGGACCCATAGTTGAACATCAATGACACTACGATTTATTATACGAAGACGTGGATATCATAGGCAGGTACAGTAGATCATCAATAGGTCATAACACTTCAGAGTTAAATTCAAATTTATGGCAGGCATATGTATGTTGATATAAATAATCAATATTCAACTTGACCGATCTCACTAACCGTCACCATCTCAAGGGCGACGGAAGCTCTGCGGCAATATGTCCATATGATTTCAGTTTCCATTACAAAACTATTCAACTTGTGTAATATTTCGGAGGTCTTCCATAAAGATAATTCGTTACGATCCGATATAATTCCCAGCAGGAATTTGGGCGCACTAGCGACACGCCATAGCCAGACGTGTCGAAGCTCTGCCAAAGACTTGCGAAGGATAAATGAGTTTCTACGACGATACCTGGAAGAGCCGGTTCTGGCTAATATTCATGCTCCACCTAGGGAAATGCAGTAATATATCTAAAGTAAGTGTGTCTTCCCACGACATGGGGCCAAGACACATAATAATATTCATCTAAGACGTCTGTCCCTAACAAAGGACTTTCGGATCTGCCTCTAGCATCATAGCTGTATGGCAACAAATCACTCCCACAAATCGCGTCATAACCGTTCAATAATAGTGCACGGTCGTATGCAAATACTTAAACATGTAATTAATTTAGATGCGCTCACATGTGCGTCCGTAAAATACTAGACTCACATGTGAGGATTTCACATATATAACTCCCCGTTAAGATATATATATATATATATATATATATATATATATATATATATATATATATATATATATATATATATATATATATATATATATATATATATATATATATATATATATATATATATATATATATATATATATATATATATATATATACACACATACACACATATACACATATGTACATATGTACATATGTATATATATATATATATATATATATATATATATATATATATATATATATATATATATATATATATATATATATATATATATATATATATATATATATATATATATATATATATATATATATATATATATATATGCATATAAACATAATTTTTCAAATGCCTTTTGACTACACAATAAGTAATACATTTTTTTTCAGTAACAAATATTCAGATAGGATGTAACATAATAATAAAATAAAATATACAAATGAAAAGTAAGGAAATTTAATGAGACTTTTGCTGTTGGATTTCCTTGCAAAGTTGGTCAATATTTGATGAATAATCTGTTGTTTTCATTTTCAAGCATGACTGGAGACTCACGTCATTCAATTGGCTTCTTAATTTGCTTTTGATATAATTCATGTTGGAAAATAATTGTTCGCAAAAACACGTTGATCCAAAAATTGAAAGAAGCCCAAATGCAAATTTCTTCAGCTGAACATAGCTGTCGGGTAAACAGAGTTGGAAGGACAGACAATTATATCAAAATAAGAATAAAAAAAAGCAAGAGGAGCTTTCATTGCATTGGGAAACATATGGAGAACAAGAAAATTCAAGTCCAACACGAAAATAAGAATCTTCAACTCAAATGTGAAGTCAGTCTTATTGTATGGCTCTGAGACATGGAAAACAACAAAAACAACAACCAAAAAGCTAAAGGGTATTGATACATAAATTTGACCTGACCTAGATTTTGTCAATTTATATAATTTAAATAGGAAATTGGATGAAGATATGCGTCGATATCTTTAAAAACCACATCGATAGCATAATTAAAGGAGAAAAATTTGTTGAAAACTTACCTTTTAGCAAAAAATCAAATTTTCACGGTAATTCGTTATCAGAAGAAATTTTTTATACTTGCAAGCAAATACATCAGGACAGTTTCAACTGCAAAAATGGCGGTTACAGTCTGCATCGCTTGGGTGCGCGACGGACATCTCGTGAAAAAACTTGTTTATTTCGTAATCGAAAATTCTGTAATCGGTTATGAATCCAAAAATAGAAAAAAGGGAAAGCATTTCTCTTGTCTTTAAAATAATAAAAATATGACAAAATCTTTAAAGGACCCGCTCCCCCCACACCCAAAAGTTTATTCCACGAAAAAATGTATGTCAAAAGGTGGTTTTATTGCACGGACACTAAGTGTTAAGTAGCCCAGGGCCAGGAACCGCGCGAGATGGCTCAAAGAGCCGCATGAGGCTCGCGAGCCGCAGGTTGCCGACCCCTGGTATAGTACGTGTATATTGTTATCATAGAATGTCAATATAGTAATCAGTACATTTCTCATTTGTGAGATCGGTTACATTTTTAACAGATTGCCTTTGTTCATAAATATACAAATGTCTATGTCAGTTGAATAAAAAGTCAACTGCGGCGAAAATGAAATAGAAACGACACTGCAAACCTTCACAGTAATTCAGATTGTAGAGGAAACATTTATGTTCCTGATTATTAGGGAAAAATGATTACTTAAAGTATGAACGTCTTCATACTTTGACTTATAAAAGAAGGATTTATAAAAAATGATTTATCATTAATCATTGTCACAGAACGTATGAACATGCTCTTTTGTGTGATCTCTCACACTTTCAGCACTACGGCAGTATCATTCCTTTTCTTCATTTTTCTCACCAATCGCTTTTATTTGGCATAAATCATGCCTTTTCATTCTTTTTTACTCTCTATGTTGGATTAGTAGGGTGAAGTCTCTAACACTCTACTTCCATATGGACGTATCTGCTTTACACGCAGAATTGTTTACGTTCCGCAATGTAACTGCAATAATGCCAGGTAATTATACCGGTCGCTTTGGAAATTGATGAGGCATTATGGAGTTCCCATGAAGATCATTAACTTAATAAAGAAGACCTATGAAGACATGACATGTAGAGTTCTTCATGAAGGACAACTTACAGAACCGTTTAGGATTAGAACGGGAGTGAGACAGGGATGCCTCTTGTCTCCATTTCTTTTCTTACTAGAAATAGATTGGGGTATGAAAACATCGACATCACTGTTAAAGTAATTTATTAATGTATTTTTTGCATGTTGACCACACTTAGTCTATTAGCAGTTAATCTACGCGGTAATATGTCTTATCTGTGGTTCATCGTGTATTTTGCACGATTTTTCATTAATATTGAACACGGTATATTTAATACGTCACCGGGAGTTTATGACGTAATTCGTTCTGCACTAATTTATGCAGACGTTTGGTCCTAGGCCTTTCGTCGATTGTAGTTGTCAAGGAAGGACGTCTTGTGATAGCTCCTCAGATTTTGGAGAAATTATATATTTTCATGTGGCTTAAAGTGTTTCGAGGGCCGCCACATTGTACTATGAGTAATGCAGAAGTAAGAGAGAAGATTCATATATATTTTGTGAAGGAATTTCGTTAATATTCCTTAGCCTACATAAGCTGTCCCACGTTACTCTGGTGTCGTCGTCTGCACGCACCTCAGTACAGCGGCCAGTTATGTATTGACCAGACAACGCTGAGAGGAGCTTGTTTAACATGTATGTACTTTATAACTTTTGCCATAAATGAACTATTACTCGTCGTAAATAAAAATGTCTTTTCACGTGGACCCATCCACCAAGGCATTCTGAAGTTATTCAACATTTGAACGTTCTATTGTAACCCCACGTTATTCTTCAAGTTGTTATCAGCACGATGTATTGATGTCACTCATATTTTCAAGAACCATTTACAACACCAATCACTTTCAAATAATACCAACTGTAACAATCACGCAACAGAAATGGAATCCAGTGGAATCTGACTAAACAGCTTGATGATCTGGATTTTGCAGATGACTTGGCTCTTCTGTCCCATAACCATAATCAGATGCAAGAGAAAACGAAAATTCTCGATGAGAGGTCACAACAAGTGGGCCTGAAAATACACAGGGAAAAGACAAAGATTATGAGAATAAAAGTAAGAAATGATAATAAGATTGAACTTGAAGAAACACCACTAAAAGATGTAGAATCGTACACATATCTTGGAAGTAATATAGACAAAGTTGGAGGGACAGACAGTGATATCAAAATAAGAATACAAAAAGCAAGAGGAGCTTTCATTGCATTGGGAAACATATGCAGAACAAGTGAAATCAAGTCCTACACGAAAATAAGAATCTTCAACTCAAATGTGAAGTCAGTCTTATTGTATGGCTCTGAGACATGGAGAACAACAAAAACAACAACCAAAAAGCCACAGACTTTTATAAACGGGTGCTTACGTAGAATAGAAGGACTGAAATGGTATGACAAAGTCACAAATGTGGAATTGATGACAAGAACCAGACAAGTGCCAGTGGAACAAGAGTTGAGAAGAAGACGCTGGCGATGGATAGGACACATTGAGAAAACCTGCTGATAGCATTACAAGGCAGTCCTTGTTCTGGAATCCACAGGGAAAGAGAGGCAGAGGTAGACCAAAAACACACGGAGAAGAGAACTGGAAACAGAGGTGAAAATGATGAGGAAAACATGGAAAGAACATGAACGGATGGCACAGGATAGGAAGACTTGGCATGTGTTTGTTGAAGGCCTATGCTCCTTGGGGAGCTAAAGGGTATTGATTGATTGAATTATACCGGTCATACGCTTATCCATTCTATGTCTGAGAACTGATAAACAAAATATTTGCTAACTGTAAGTCCTAATTCTAGCAATACTATGTAATAATAGTCAATCAAAGTTGAGTGTATACCTAAGTATCATGCAGCGTATGGTTAACAATCTAAAGATGTGAATTTAAAAAAAAATATAGTGTCCTGTTAATAACACAGTCCTACCAAAAAAAAACAATTTTTGGTGCCAAATATTTTACTCTTGATTGTACATAAATGAGGCCTGCTCAATCCAAATATCACATTTATTTGTCTGTAGCAGCTCTAGTTTTTGAGATACAGACATTTTTGTATTATTACAATATTTTCTATATAAGGCTATGTAAAAAAACTATTGCTGTCTAGTCCTTTGCAAAAGAAAACTGCTTGTTTACTCTCACTTTCAGTTTTCAAAGAATCTTCCCAGAATTGCCTTTTTTAGATTTTAAGCCACTGCATGCATGTTAGTATGCTACTTATTTTATTACACTTCTAACAGAGAATGGCATCATCTTCAAGAAGAGCATGTTTTATTTCACCGCATTTATTTTGTTATATTTGTGGAGAGTACACTTTCAAAGAAGAACATAGGAAGCATATTACTGTTTTTGTGAAAAAGGCATACTTTGCTTACTTTAAAATAAAACTAGGTGACCAGGACAAGTCTTGGGCTCCTCATATTGTTTGCAAAACATGTGTTGAACACCTGCGACAATGGACTTGTGGGAAAAGAAAATGTTTAAAATTTGGAATTCCAATGGTCTGGAGAGAGCCCAAGAACCACTATGATGACAGTTATTTCTGTGTTGTGAATATTAAGGGAATTAATGGAAAAAAATCACAAAAAAGTGGAAATATCCAGATTTAGATTCTGCTAGGCGACCTGTTCCACACGTAGATTACATACCAATTCCAACTTTCAGTCAGATTTCGGATTCCCTGCTAGAAGATGAGACAGCAGTGGCATGTGGAACGACAAGTGACAGTGATAGTGATTTCGAAGATGATTTTTCAGATGCTCAACGCTTCGACCAGCTTGAACTAAATGATCTAATCCGAGATCTATATCTCTCCAAGGAATCTTCAGAACTTTTGGCTTCAAGATTGAAAGAAAAAAAATTACTGACTGCTGAAACAAAGGTTACATTTTATCGCAGCAGAGAGCAAGGTTTTATTCCATTCTTTTGTAAAGAAAACAACCTTGTGTTTTGTACTAACGTAGGAGGTCTTGTTAACAAAATGGGTGTAAGTTATACACCAGATGAGTGGCGACTTTTCATTGACAGCTCTAAAAGAAGTTTGAAGGGTGTTCTCTTACACAATGGTAACAAATATGGCTCAATTCCAATTGCTCATTCTACTACAATGAAGGAGGAGTATGCTACAATAAGCACAGTTCTGGAAAAATTGAAGTATTTAGAACATAACTGGATGGTTTGTGTAGATCTTAAAATGATGAACTTCTTGCTTGGCCAGCAAATGGGATTCACCAAATATCCATGCTTTATATGTTTGTGGGATAGCAGGGCAAAAGATATGCACTGGACAAAGAAACAGTGGCCGTTGAAGGATGAATTTAAAGTTGGAAGAAAAAAATATTGTCAATAAGTCTCTCATTGATCGAAAAAGAGTTCTACTGCCACCATTACATATAAAGCTTGGCTTGATGAAGCAATTTGTTAAGGCACTGAACAAAGATGGTACCTGTTTTAATTACTTATGCAGAAAGTTTCCAGAATTAAGCATAGACAAACTTAAAGCTGGAATTTTTGATGGACCTCAAATTAGAAAGTTAATAAACGATCCAAATTTTATTGATTCCATGAACAAAACAGAGTCCACAGCCTGGTCATCATTTGTTTTAGTTGTGCAAAACTTTCTGGGTAACTTTAAAGGAGACAATTATTTTGAATTAGTTGGAAACATGCTGTCGAGTTTTTGTGAACTTGGATGCAACATGAGCATAAAATTGCACTACCTCCATAACCATTTACATTTATTTCCGGAGAATCTTGGCGACTTTAGTGAGGAGCAAGGTGAAAGATTTCACCAAGATATAAAAACAATGGAAGAGAGATACCAGGGACTTTGGGATGCCCACATGATGGCAGATTACTGTTGGACCCTTAAGCGTCACTGTCCGGGCATATCACATTCCAGGAAGTCCTCGAAAAGATCCTTTTTGCGTGTTGACTAAACAAGGGCTAGTGATAAAGTTTTATTACATTTTTGGTAATATATACACAGTAATTACATATAATATGAATGCAGACTAAAATCAAAATGCCACTGATAGCACCTAACTCTAGGATTGTACATAACAATTGCCCTTCTAAAATGGTCATTCTTAGTTATCTCAAAAACTAGAGCTGATAGAAAAAATCTGATTACATTTTCGGAATCAGCAACCCAAAATTACCCAAGAACAGCTATAAAATTTAAGGCACCAAAATGTGTGTATACCAGTGTAATCAGAAATATTTATGTTTATATAGTTAGGGTGTGTGCGAAAGACAGAATAAAAGAGAAAAAAAATTTTAGAAACCAAAGATGGCAAGTAAGAAAGGGAAGTAACTATTAAAAGTATATGAGCAAGAAAATAAAACATGAGTTATCTACCTTAACAAAAGAAGACCTAAAATTATCAAATACAATTACAAACGAGATCAGATAATTACGAGAAAAGGAGACGCCACTGTAGATCTGAGAAAAAACTCGAATACGGATTCTTCAACAGAATCTACAAGCGACCATCACCAACGGCTTTCTATCAGGGACTCTAGTGAAAATTTTAGAGCAACGCCGTTTGCCTGGAAAAGCTTCCCGCCAAAGGTAGAGTTTGGCGGCCCACCTATGTCATTGACACTTCATGACTAAGTTAACACTGCGGCGTTTACGTCTAGTTTCTGGAGATTTGTCTGTTGTAAACTAGACGTTTTAGTAAACAGCGTGTTTTTTAAACTTAAATGATCAAGCCACTTCTTCTAGTACTATTTCGTTTTATTTATTTTGTATGTTTAATGTTATTGTTATTCTCTAATGTTGTTTATCACGAATAATGCTATCATAGTAGGCCATCCGGTCACACAATGGCGCGTGGAAGATAAAGAGGCAAATGGATTGACATTACAGAAATCTTGTAACAACACCGGCTCTAGGCAGTCAGTGCGTCACAATTGACTCAAGAACGTAACATTCAGTTCCCTCTTACGTTTCACGGCATGAATGGATCAAGAAAGATAAAGTCAATCAATAAGCGAAAAGAAAATACTCAAAATTCAGTTTACATGATAGAACAAACACAGTTTCATAAATGGCACGGTTCGCGCTTTGTCATTCTTCATTCTGTGGTTTTTTTTCTTTTTCTCTTTTATTGATTCTTTCAGGCTGCAAATTCTCTGGCGTTTGAAATGTCATTTCTTGATGTCTATAAGGTATATGGTGTATGCCTTTACACATGCATGGAGGCATATCTGGAGTCATCCTTATATGACCACCAGATATGCACAATGCTACAATATATGTACGTGGAAGAGAACCTATGACTGTGAGGCAAATTATTTCCTCATTGACTCTTGAAATCATCCACACACTTCCAGGGATTCCCCCTGTAGTGAAACTTGTTGAGAACCCAGCAGTGCACGCTAAGCTCGGAGAAGTCATTTGAGCCCCATGCGTAATTCTTTGACTTGGTTGACTGCATGTAGAAGGATCTCATTATGGACCCAGTGATATGCAGGGGTAGCTGAGAATTGGCTCTGTGTAGGACGTGATAATTCATTGGGAGAGCCCAGAACTAGGGTACAGTATTTTAGCTCTGCATAGTTGGAGAGCCCCCATGGATGGCGGGTTATGCACAGTATGCCCCACACTTCTTACTCCTAGCTTGGAACCAGATGTGACGATCCTTTGTGCAAGCCATGCTGGAAAAACCTGAGCTCATGACTTCAACGTTTCGGAATGGCAGAAAAGCCACCGGAAAAGCCTACATCTACAGTGTAGATAATACCAAGGAGTCTTCTACTTGGTATTGGCTGCTAAAAAGCGAGATGTTCAGCAGCCTTAGTTAAACAACAAACAACAATCCCTTTCCATGCCTTTAAATACATCTATTTTTACACGTTAGTGTTCAAGGGGTTTTTAGACGTTGTGCCATCAAAATTAGGTCCAAGTTCCATTAGCGACTTGAAAAGTGCACCAGCATTAGCGTGCTCCGTGGTAGGTCTGTGTTTTAATCACAACGTTGTACGACATGAGACAAATTGCTTGTATTTGCAAAATGTGGCCGTACAGGCAATTTGTCATCAGGCAAAGAAACATACAAAAGTAGCGAATTGTTGTCTATCTGTGGTTCAAAATTCCATATGAGACGACATAAATATTGATGGAATTTCTTTCACAAATTGGTGTCTGCATAGAATAGAAGGATTGAAATGGTACGACAAGATCACCAATGTGGAACTGATGAACAGAACCAGACAAGAGCTAGTGGAACAAGAGAGAGAGAAGAACTAGCGATGGATGAGTACACATTGAGAAAATCTTTTGGTGGCCTGTTTGGCAGTCCTTGTTCTGGAATTTCCAGGGAAAAAAGGTAGAGAGATAACAAAAACACAATGGAGAAGAGAACTGGAGGAAGAAATAAAAGGGATACAGAAGGCATGAAATAACCTTAAGCTGACGTTACAGGACATGAAGAATTAGTGTGACTTAGCTGAATTCCCATGCTACTCAAGAGGCTGTAACGTAATGATAATGGCTTTTAACAAAGTGGTTCCTGATATGAAATTTCAGCAAAGCTGAGGCTGTATTTCGCAGGGTTCTCTGTCAGATTTTCAACCACAGAGTACACAACGAAGTGGATTGACCTACAAGTTGGAATTGCGATGGGATGTACTATCTCTCCAATACTATTCGTGTTGGCTATGCAGGTAATCCTCAATGCGGCTGAAGGAGTGGCTATAGGTCCAAAGCTCAGTGGAATGTGTCACATGCCACCGCTCAAACCATTCATGGATGACACAGCAATTCTGATATCAGATGAACACCAGGCCCGGAGAATGTTAGCACGCCTGGATGAACTAGTCAGCTGGTGCAGAATGAGCTTCAAACCTAAGAAGTCGAGAAGCCTATCAGTCAGGAAAGAGAATATAGCGGAGGTCATATTCATAGTTTCCAACCAAAGAATCCCTACTGTCATTGAGGAACCTGTTAAAAGTCTTGGCAGGGTGTACGATGCCTCATTGAAAGACTCGAAGGCAGTGCAACAGACAATAGAAATGGCTGACAGAGGGCTGCAGTTCATAGACCAAAGCAGACTCCTAGGAGAGTTCAAACTGTGATGCCTCCAGTTCATGTTGATACCTAAATTGCTGTGGCCACTGCTTGTATATGAAATTAGTACCAGTACATGCAGGCTATAGTGCAGAAGGTCAACAAGTTCATGAGGAAATGGCTAGGGGTACCACCAGGTCTGTCAGACTGTGATGAAATACTGTGATACAACGTTAAAATATCTCCAATTATAAAGATAACGGGTAAGATAAAATGTAGGGATAAAATTATACGCAAGATATGGCAAGGCTTCTTCACCTACGCCCGCGGTTTCTACCGCCATTGAAACTAACTAGTTAGACATGCAGACGAAACGGTTTACCCTTTTAGACGGGGGGGGGGGGGGGGGGGGGAACGGAGATAAAAAAGGGAAAAAATATGACTGAACACGTGTTTGAATCTAAAAAGCAAAAAGACGCAAGTTATAGTTTTAAAAAAAAATCACGCCACTAGTTGACACAATGTAAGAAATTGGTAGAAAAAGGACCTTGGCTCTTATTAGAAACAGTCATATCTTGGACGCTTTTACGGTAATTGGTTGTTTTATTTGAATACAGCGGCAAACGCAGTGGACGAAGGTTCAAAAACATCATTCAAAAAAACTAACCTTGAGAAAAGTAGGATTTTCTTTAATAATAGAGTTATGAAAATAGCTAGTTTGATAGCCCATCTTGAGCAGAGAAAAAATATACTTTTAATTATACAGACGGACAGATAACACGGAAGATATTGACGAAAGACTGTATTGTTCACATCAGACTAGCGAACAGTTTTTTGTGCATACTTCACTAAAGTTACTTTTTGGTGTCCTTGAGCCCTAAAAATGCTAAAATCAAACTGCAATGAACTAGAGGGGGAAAGTCGGAGGATAGAAGCTAAAAATAACTTAAAGGGGCAGGTTTGTGCAGTTTTTACGTGTAGTTGGTCCAAGAAACAAGTGTATTTTTGTGAAAAACCAAGTAGAGACAGACGGACCAACAGACAATAATACACACTTGACTGAGATCTGACTGAAATTTGACTTTTGGTTTGAATATTTGAAAAAAGTTAGAGGGGAAGTCCGTGATTGGACAAATGTATTTATATTGATGAATAGGAGACGCGCACTTGTACCATTTGTTAGAAGACTGTCCAGTAACACAGTTCTAGACTGATAGCGGTGATTTCCCGGAATTAATAAATAAAAATCAGTGGGACGCCCTAGTCTAGCCAGCAGCTCAGCTGAGTTTTGCTAGTCCTAAATAACTGTGTTCTCATTTCTGAATTGTGAGTTTCTGATCTGGCACTACGATTGTGCCAGATACTCTTGTAGAAGTACAAGAGCGGGTGTCTGTGCAGCCTAACATTTTACTCCAGCTATTGAGAGGAGTGGGCCACAAGAATCCTATACTACATCATTACAGGCCAGTAAACTGCAAACCTGGCCTGTTGGAGATTCATTCATTCAATATTTCCACCATAAATAACAAAATAAGGCGTGTTAAAGAAACATTAACCTCAGTCCATATGTTAAGGACTATAAACTTTTGTAACCATAGATTGAGCATGATGACGCCACCCCAACTAACCATCCAGTGCTAGTGTTCCCAAGACTTTGTAGATACCATTAATATTAACCATTGTAATAATATACCTATGTACAAAAGTTATATTTGATTATGCAATATATATATGCATTTCATTGATAAATACCTATCATTTCATAAGTTCTGACCAAAAGAAAAAATTGGTTCAGGACTAATAAATTAAAAAAATTTTTAAACTTAAACTTTAACAGCCAGTGTTAGTTCGGTGTATTGTAGAGTTTATTATTATTATTAGACTTATTAATTACATGTGTGTGTCTGTGTATTTTATTACCTGTACACTACATTTCAGTACCCTAGACTTTTAACGTAGCTAACACTCATTATAGTAGAATAGGTCTGTTTGAGGTCGTAAAGTGGTAGCAGAAAGGCCTCCTGTAACTCCCATAAACTTTTATCTCAGGAGCCTTCATAGCTGACCTCATACAGTACACTAGGTAACATATCAACCATACAATAACATCAAAAACGACTACAAATATTGGGGTCTTGTCCGGGGATTAAGTTATTAAAGATATTAGGGTCTCCTGGTCTGGGAATTAAACTAGTGGGGGCATAAGGGAATAAATTTAAAAGTGTCCCTTAAAATAAAAAGTGGAAAATAAAAGTTGATGAATCTTCACAGCCAGTGGTAATTAATTAATTAATTAATATATTACCTTGATAATTACACTTTGTTGTTTACCTTGGTAATTATATTCTTGAAATTACCTTAGTCATTGTTAAATTGTATGTTGAGAATGGCAGATCTAGCAAAATTTAGATCGGCTGCTGTGCTGACGGCGAAGGAGATGAATATGGAGGGTCAAGTTTTAATTCAATATGTGACTTCAGAATGTGACAAGTATATTGAAAGGGAAGATAGGAGGTTAGCTGAAGAGAAGAGGTTACAAATTGAGGCTGATAAAGAACTTAAGAGGCTGCAGATTGAGGCTGACAAAGAGGCTAAGGCATTAGAGGCAGAAGAAAAACGACATCAAAGGGAGGCAGAAGAAAAACGACATCAAAGGGAGGCAGAAGAAAGGAGACAGGCTGCTGAGGCAGAAGATAGGAGATTGCAAAGGGAGCACGAATTACGACTAAGGGAGCTGGAATTACAAGGCCATGCTCCTGAAAATGGTGCCAGCCCTTTTGCCTCAGATGCTACGCCTAGTCAGGGAGCCTCAACCTCAGTTATGGGGTTTCATTTAGACCATTTTAGTGAGAAAGACGATGACATCGAGGGGTACCTCAGTAGATTCGAACTATTAGCTACTACATATGGGTTAGAGAGAGAGAGGTGGAGTCTTAAATTATCCCAGGGACTGAGAGGTACTTCTTATGAAGTTTTTGCTAAGATGCATAGAGACGACCAAGACAATTATGACATGCTAAAGCAGGCTTTATTATTGAGATATGAAAAGAATGGTGAATTTTATCGTAAGAAGTTTAAAAATGCCAAACTGTTGTCTGGGGAGACATACCACCAATTCTCTGCCAGATTGGAAACCTATTTGGAGAAATGGACTGCTCTGGGGAAGACCCAAGATCTTAAGGAGATGATCATGATAGAGCAATTAAGAGAGTCCATGGTTCCAGACTTGAGAAAATTTCTCATGGAACAAGGTGCAGAGAGATTGGGGGAGGTTTTAAATGTCGCTGAGAGGTATCAGGCAGCCCAAGCAGAGGTAAGTGGCACTAAAAAGAAGCACATAGAAAATTTTAAAACTCCACAGCAATTTAGTAAATTTGATACGAGAGAACAAGGTAATAAAGGCAGAACAAACTTTGATAGGCCACGAAATGATTATCGTGATAGAAACTCACAGTTCAATGACCAAAAATATAACGAAAGAAAACCGTTTAACCAAGGAAAGAGATGGTGCAAATGGTGTAAGAAAGACAACCATAACACCGAATTTTGTAAAAGGAAACCTTCAAACATTGCTGCAATGAAGTCGGGGAAACAAAGATTAAAGGTTAATCCTAATGGACAGCAGGAACCTTATCACCCCCCAGTATGTGAGGATGTTATTTGTAATGGGGTCACCATAAGGTGCCTATATGATACAGGTTTGGATTATGATTCAGTTGTGAAGTCGAGCCTAGTGGACCCAAGTCAGTATACCACAGAAACAGTGGAAATACAAGGGGCAACTAAGGACATACCACTCATGACACTTCCCATCGCCAGGATAACGGTGAAAACTCGCTATGTGGAAGGAGAAATCAGAGCAGCAGTGATAGATGAACCAATCTACCCTCTGATATTGGGGTGTAGATACGTCTTCTTGGGGAATCCCGAGAGACCTGTGATCATGGCGACAGTGCAGACCAGGTCGCAGAAAAAGGAGGAAGAAGGTGAACCTATAAATGTTCATCCAGAAGAGATGAGGCAGGCGCAGGCTGAGGATAGGACACTCAAGTCATGTTTCAAGAAATTGCCCAAATGCCACACACCTCCAAGCAAGGGAGAGTACTTTATGAAGAACAAATTGATCTACAGGAAGGCCGGAACTGGAACAAATGGTCACAACCAGCTGGTTCTTCCCGCTTCATATAGGGATAAAGTGATGGAACTAGGGCATGCGATTCCCTTCAGTGGTCACATGGGGATCAGCGCCACAGGACAGCGTATAGCTTGTCATTACTTCTGGCCAAGGATAACTTTTATCTCAGGAGCCTTCACAGCTGACCTCATACAGTACACTAGGTAACATATCAACCATACAATAACATCAAAAACCACTACACAGACGTAGCACTGTTCTGCAAAGAGTCAAAACTTGCGTTTCCTTTCAAGTCAGTTGTTGAAGAGTACAAAGTGGGAAAGGTAAGGCTCACAATGATGCTGCGCGAGTCAGCAGATGGAGTGGTTACGTTCATTCAGCCCACACTGAAAACGGGAAGGAAGTGGAAAGTGGAAGAAGCTGTTGATGCTGCCCAAGAGTCGCTCACGCTAAGGGAGGTAATCGAAACACACAGACGAATAGACGGGGATTTGGGGAGCGCAGAGACATGGTAGTTCAGGAGGTACAAGGAGCTGAGAGTGATAGGAGGTTGCAAAAAGCGGTGCAGCGGGCCCAACAGAGCCAGTGGACTACATGGGAGGGGGCCCTGCAGGGGTCTTTGGCATGGAATGATGTATGGCATATGGCACCTCTTAGGCACAGCTTCATTATTAGATTAATGTATGACCTCCTGCCATCGGCCACAAACCTTGTGAAATGGGGAAAGTTGGATGATGAGCAGTGGCCCCTGTGCAAGGAGAGGCAAACACTTGAACGCATGCTCTCAGCTTGCATGGTGTCATTGGGGCAAGGGAGATACACATGGCGCCACAGCAGGGTGCTGGGTGGGCTAGCTGCGACGATGGACCTGGCGGGGATGAGGGCGAGTGGCAGAGTCGGGCCGAGTGTCACAGATGAAAATAGTGCAGCAGTTATCATCCACTTTTGCCCCTCCTCATCTAGAGTATAGTTTCTACTACATGAACGAAGGATTCACCAGTGCAATTAACACGTGGGCCATCTGGCAATTAAGCCCTATGTGAAACAGAGAGCGAAGCGCGGAGCATGGCGTAATAGATTCTTTCATCAGGGGAACACACGATATTCAGTGAGATGGACCTTGGATTGTAAAACTTTCAGGTGAAAATTGCGTAGCTGATTTTCGGCAAGGCGGAGATGATGAAAGTCAAGAGGTGGTAAAATTACCTTTGATTCAAGAAATCGAACGACGAATTGGCTCGGGTCTGGCAGAGGTGTGACTTTCACATTAAAGAACGATAGTACGGAACATATCAATATATACCATGTCTCTCCGATAGCCATGATCAGTTGCCAGAAATCTATCTGAATTCACTAGCTCGTTATCTTAAGATTTCTCGTACAGAGTGAAAATTAATAGATTTTTGTGGAGTGTTTCAGTTTTCTGATTGCGGTAATTTATATACTAGCCTTGAAGTGATTTAGTGTGATTAAAGTTTTCAATATATATTTCACTGAGATTTTATGTGCTAATTAAATAACTTATAGCTAACTTTCCAGCCGTAAAGTAAATTTAATTACTCGCTATTTTTCCAGTAAGAGATGTTTTAAATTGACTAGTACATACATTAAATAACTGTCTACTGACGGCATATATTATTTACTTCTATCCATTTTATGTAATTTTTTTAAATGACTAGTGTTCATATCACGCATTAAAAGAACGATAGGATAAGCTAGTCATGTGTGTTTTAAATCTAATTTATAACAGAGTGGTGTAGAGGTCCTATTTTTAACACGTGTTAGATATGATATTGATAATTTGGTTAAATATTTATATGTTTTTACTAAAATATAGGGTGATCAAACCTGAGTACTAGCTGCTTATTTTTCTTATGGCCATATGAACTTATGATCATACGAACGTATAATATTATAAGCATCCAAGAATATTTAATATTGATGAGCTTCTTGCTGTGACCTTTGCGGTCCAATTTTCCTCATTTTCCTGAAAGAAACCAGAATAGAACCATTGAATTATAATATTAACTGGGCCAGAACTATTACCAGATTTACTTATATACTGAAGCACATTAAAAACGCACCACTACTATATATACTGATGCCGAGAAGCTGGAAAAAAAGTGTGGGAATGGATTTTCCCCGTGTTTGTCATGAGGTAGCGAATGGCTGCTAGAATGGAAAGTGCATGATTCAACCCACGGGTTTGTGTACACACTACATGAAAACAATGAAAGTTACAATGCCACGACTATCTGAAAACGACCGCCAACGAGCCATTGGTATGTTGGAGACCGGAATGAGCTCGCGGGTCATTGCCAGAAGGATGAATGGCCATCACAGCACTATTGTACGTCTCAATGAACGTTACAGAACCACTGGCAGTGCCCGGGATAGACTTCGGAGTGGCCAGCCACGAATTACTACCCCTGCGCAAGATCGTCATATTGTGCCGAGTCACCTAAGGAATCGTTCTCTCCCGGCAAGTCAAATAGCAAGAGCAATAGTGGGTAGACGTGGGCAAGTCTCTCGAATGACAGTCATACGACGACTTAGAGATACAGGCTGTAGTGGATTTGATGGTATTGTATGGTTGTGATATTACCTAGTGTGATGCATGAGGTCAGCTGTGAAGGCTCCTGAGATAAATGTAGCTTTGAATTTACAGAAGGCCCTTCTTGCTACCACTTACGACCTCACACATATCTTTTTTACTAATGAATGTGGCTACGTTAAAAATCTAGGGTACTGATATGGAATGTGTTGTGGTAGATTACATACACACACACAGATATTTAATAAGTCTAATAATATTAATAAAATTTATAACACACTGAACTAACTCAAGCTGTTTAAAATTTTGATATTAAATTTTCTTTAAGTTTATTTGTTCTGAACCAAGGTTTTATTTTGGTCAGAACATATGAAAGGTTTTGAAATTATGAATGAAATGCATGAATATATGGCATAATAAATGAAAGGTGTGTACATATGTATTTTATAAGACTAGTTAATATTACTACTGTTTATATTTGTAATTTATCTGGGAGAACGATTAATGGATGTGCTGTTGGGGTGGCTTCATCACTCCCAGTCTATGGCTACCAAACATTGTCCATTTACTGATGGGAGGAATACAAGTTTATTTCCCAAAATGGTATGTTCTAGTTGATGGGATTATAGTTGGTGTGTTAGTTAGAAAATAAGTTGGTGAATGTCCAGCAGGCCAGACGCTCACGTATCTTGACTGAGTAGTTCTGGTGCTGGAATCTGGTGGTCCCACCTCTCCGTGCTTGGGGGCAATTAAAGGCTGCTCTGCCAAAATACTAGACTGCACGGGTCCACACTTGTATTTTTCAACATAGCATTTGACACCACTTTGGTGCCAAATAAAAAAACTCACAGTTCTGAAATAAAAGTATTGGGTCATGTGTCAGAACTCTACCTCCTGAGCCACTTCTACACACAACACTACACAACAACACCACATAGACGGGGTCAGATCTCTCTGACCATACAGCACATCTTACCAAGTTGGTTTCACATAGTATAAGTTCCCCAAGATTACATATTCTGAAATATGTTCATTAGCTTCCTGCCATTGAATAGGATAGGTGATATGTTCCACTGATCTCAACACTTGATCCGCCCTTCATAATCCTTGCTGGCGTTTATGTATTTTGTTTGTCTCTAGACCCTGAACTGGGGCTGGGGATCTAGAGCGAATCCTTACTTGTTGTAAGGGATAGATTTTGATATGGCAGTATCAAATCACTCGAAACATTAAACAATATTAAAATATACAAAGAAATACTTTCAGTCTTACCAGAATTATGAATAGAGAACACAGTTATATGCTAGCAAAACTCAGCTGAGCTGCTGGCTCTAGTATGGCGTCCCTCTAAATATTGCAATTAGCTTTTGGGAAATACACCACTGAAGAATTACTGTGTCTACTACTGGACAATTTATGTGGAATGGCAAAAATGCGCGTCTGAGCGCCGATAATATGATTATTTGTGGCCAATCACCGCCTTTCCCCCTTTTCAAATTTCAAACCTCCTACCAAAAGTCAATTCAGTCATACCTCAGTCAAGTATGTATTATTGTCTGTTGGTCCGTCTGTCTCTACTTGCGTTTTTTACAAAAACACACTTGTTTATACATGCATTTCCTACACGAATCTGCCTCTAGAGTTTTTTTAGCCACAACTTTCCACTAATTCCCCTTCTCTTTCATTCATCTAGATTTTAGCACTTGAGTCTCAAGGCCGCAATTTTTTTGAAAA
Organism: Oreohelix idahoensis; assembly: GCA_024509875.1. Lineage (NCBI taxonomy): Eukaryota > Metazoa > Mollusca > Gastropoda > Stylommatophora > Oreohelicidae > Oreohelix > Oreohelix idahoensis. The sequence continues at coordinate 81,441 of JAMPIV010009069.1, forward strand.
TTAGTGACATTTTTTTTGTTTCAATGCAGTCGCTCGCTGATATGAACAACAGTCTTTTGTCAATATCTTCATTATTATCTATCCGTCTGTATAAATGAAAGCATATTATTTCTCTGCTCAAGATGGGCCATCAGGCCAGCTAGGTTTTATATTCCTAACATTATTATTAAGAAAAAGTTACTTTTCAAGGTTAGTTGTTTTTTTTTTTTTGAAATATGTTCGAGCATCTTCTGTAATGCGTTTGCCGCTGAATTCAAATAAAGGGACTAAGTATCGTAAAAGCGTCCAAGAAATGACTGTTTCGTATAATAGCTAAGGTCCCTTTTGTCCATTTCTTTACCTTGTGTCAACTTGGGGACGTGAATTTTTTTCCTTTCCCCACCAATTGCGTCTTTTTAGCCTTGCTAGTTTCAAGCACGTGTTCAGTCAAATTTTTCTTTTTGATCTCCGTTCTCATCCCGTCTACAAGGGTAAACGTTTTGCCTTCACGTCTAACAAGTTAGTTTCCATGGCGGGTGGTGACCCGCGGCATGGGCGATCATGTCTTCTAGTAGCTTACGCATTATTTTTATCCCTACATTTTATCTTTGGAGATATTTTAACGTTGTATCACGGTTAATTTTATCACACATCTCCCCACCTGAAAACATGCCTACGGCAAGTTCCAAAACCAGTGATACACATAGATAAAATTACTCCTCACGCCTGCCACTACTCTAATTTTGATCACAGGGGTGCCGACTGAGGAAATCTGCACCGACACTCAATTTGCCTGGGATATATTGGATACTAAACTGATAAGGTTGAAGCAATAAAGACCACCTCAGCAATCTTGCGTTTTCATGCTTAGCCTGAGATAAGAATACGAGGGGCTGATGATCCGTCTGGACCACAAAAGTCCTACCATACAGATAGATTTGAAACTTCTTTATTGCCCAGATTAACACTAAACATTCTTTTTCGCTTGTGGAATATCCTTGTTCCGCCTTATTCAATTTGCGGCTTGCATAAGCGACTGGGTTCAGTTCCCCATCAGGTGAAGATGATCTTTGCAACAAAGCCGCCCCGAGTCCCACATTACTTGCATCTGTTCTTACGACAAAGTCCTGTGTCAAATCAGGCAGTTTGAGAATAGGCTTGCTAGTGAGTTTTTCCTTTAAGTCTTGGAACGCTAATTCACTTTGCGCAGTCCAAATAATTTTATCTGGAAGTCCCTTGCGAGTCAGATCAGTCAGAGGAGCACAAATAGAGTTAAAATCTTTGATGTATTTTTGATAAAATCCGCATAACGACACGAATGATCGCACGTCCTTTTTTGTTTGTGGTCTAGGTGCTCTCTGCAGTTTTTCCAAGTTCTTGGGATCAGGGGTCATGTTACCCTGATATACAGTGTGTCCCAAGAATTCCAACTCTTTGCATCCAATACAACATTTTGTTAGCCTAGCAGTTAAGTTCGCCTCCCTAAGCCTATTAAATAACATTTTTAGAGCGTCAATGTGTTCTTCAAATGTCTCTGTGGCGACGAGAATATCATCCATGAAATTCGTGATACATGGGTTATTCAGGGGATCCAACAATTTGCGCATCATCCTTGAAAATACACTCGGAGCATTTTTCAGTCCGAATGGTAGCATGTTGAATTCATAATGTCCATCCGAAGTGCTAAAAGCCAAATAAGGTCTCACTTCAGGCTTCACTGGAATCTGGTAATAGCCTTTACTAAGATCCACCTTTGAAAAGTATTTTGCCTTGTTTAATCTGGCAAATAACTGTTTTGTGTCTGGTAATGGATCCACTTGTCCTTCTGTGACAGCATTCAGTTTCCTGTAATCTATGCACAGTCTGTGTTCCCCAGACGGTTTCCTCAACAAAACGACACTGGAGCTAAAAGATGATTCACTGTGTGAAATAATCCCCTCCTTCAACAAATAATCTATTTCTTCCTTCAATGCCTTCTCCTTCGCGAACGGAATAGAATAGGCTCTCATACAGATTGGGTTTGAGTCTACCAGTTTCATGTCATACTGTAGCAAATTTGTATGTCCGGGTTTATCTGTTAATACATCTGTATGTTCCTCCAGAACCTGTTGAACTCTCTCCCTCTGATTTTTAGTCAGGTGCTTACTGACTTTTACCTGTGCTGCTGTTTCACAAGGATGTAATGGGTATTCATGTGAGGTGAGTGGTTCCTTTTGCATTTGAGTTGCGATAGCCAAGGTCAGTAAGGGGGTGCTTTCCTGGAGTGGTCTGTCCAGATACTTCTTTAACAGGTTTACATGATAAACTTTCTCCTTCCCCTTTTTGTCAATTTTATAGTTTGTTCTAGACACCTTCTCTAGAACCGTATATGGACCTTGCCATCCAATTTGTAATTTATTCTGGCTACCGGGTAGTAGAAGCAGCACCTTCTCTCCCACAGCTAGTTCTCTGTCCTTTGCCTTCCTATTAAAATATACTGCATGTTTCTTCCTGGCTTGTCTCAAATTATCATTTGCCAGTTTCCATCCAGCTTTCAAACGAGTGGTCAGTTCGTTCACGTATTGATAAGATGAGGTAACAGTCTCTTCCGCCTTCTCATCTGTCCAGGTCCTTAATAGTGCTACATCTGGACCTTTAATTTATCATACGTATTTTTCATGGAACCCGTCGGGTCCCTTCCATTAGAAGCACTATAGTGAGGACTCTTCTTCCTAGAATCATCACTCACAAATCGACCACTACCAATTTTTTTCTTGGGTTTATCTCCCCACTTTAGATTGCTTATGAGAGATCTTCGCTCTCTTTTAGTTTCATCCAGTTTATATAACTCTGACCGAGGGATTGTCAGTTTATTCTGGGGTAAATTTCTTCTTTGTACTCGTCGCATAATTGCCATGTTAATCCATTCAAGTGAAGACTGGGTGTGAAAAGGGGGCTCCCATTCCACTTTGTCTACCTGAGTTTAATTAGTTTTCCTTCCAGGCCTACATTTGCCCTGTGGCGTTTCTAGGTCCTGCACATTTTGTCCCTTTGTGGGTGTTCCCTCATGAAATACGCCACATGCTTCTACAAAGTTTTCAATATCGACATTTACGTCGGGCCAATAGTATTTGCGAGCAACTTTTTGGCAGATGGTACCGACTTTTTCATGGTCCCCATCTTTTCCAACATTTAAGCTCCTTATTAAATTTGCCCTATATACCTTGGGAAGAACCAACTGTCCGTGACCAGTGGATCTAGTTCCTGTCTTCCTATATAGCAATCTGTCCTTCATAAAATATTCCCCCTTGCTCGGAGGTGTGTGGCATTTGGGCAATTTTTTAAAACATGGCTTGAGTGTCCTATCCTCAGCCTGCGCCTTCCTCATCTCCTCTGGATGATCATTTATAGGTTCACCTTCTTCCTCCTTCTTCTGTGACCTGGTCTGCACTGTCGCCATGATCACAGGTCTCTCGGGATTCCCCAAGAAGACGTATCTACACCCCAATATCAGAGGGTAGATTGGTTCATCTATCACTGCTGCTCTGATTTCTCCTTCCACATAGCGAGTTTTCACCGTTATCCTTGCGATGGGAAGTATCATGAGTGGTATGTCCTTAGTCGCCCCTTGTATTTCCACTGTTTCTGTGGTATACTGACTTGGGTCCACTAGGCTAGACTTCACAACTGAATCATAATCCAAACCTGTATCATAAAGGCACCTTATGGTGACCCCATTACAAATAACATCCTCACAAACTGGGGGGTGATAAGGTTCCTGCTGTCCATTAGGATTAACCTTTAATCTTTGAGTCCCCGACTTCATTGCAGCAATGTTTGAAGGTTTCCTTCTACAAAATTCGGTGTTATGGTTATCTTTCTTGCACCATTTACACCATCTTTTTCCTTGGTTAAACGGTTTTCTTTCATTGGATTTTTGGTCATTGAACTGTGAGTTTCTGTCTCGATAGTCATTTCTTGGCCGTTCAAGGTTTGTCCTACCTTTATTTCCCTGTTCTCTATTTTCAAATTTATTAAATGGCTGTGGAGCTTTAAAAGTTTCCACGTGCTTCTTTTTCGTGCCACTTACCTCTGCCTGGGCTGCCTGATACCTCTCAGCGACATTTAAAACCTCCCCCAACTTCTCTGCACCTTGTTCCATGAGAAATTTTCTCATGTCTGGAGCCATGGACTCTCTCAATTGCTCAATCATGATCATTTCTTTAAGATCTTGGGTCTTCCCCAGAGCCGTCCATTTCTCCAAATAGGTTTCCAGTCTGGCAGAGAATTGGTGGTATGTCTCCCCAGACAACAGTTTGGCATTTCTAAATTTCTTACGATAAAATTCACCATTTTTTTCGTACCTCAATAACAAAGCCTGCTTTAACATGTCATAATTGTCTTGGTCTTCTCTGTTCATTTTTGCGAAGACTTCATAAGAAGTACCTCTCAGTCCCTGTGATAACTTTAAACTCCACCTCTCTCTCTCTCTAACCCATATGTAGTAGCTAATAACTCAAAACGTCCGAGTTACCCCTCTATGTCATCGTCTTTCTCAACAAAATGGTCTAAATGAAACCCCATAGCTGATGTTGAGGCTCCCAGACTGGGCGTAGCATCTGAGGCAAAAGGGCTGGCACCATTTTCAGGAGCCTGGCCTTGTAACTCCAGCTCCCTTAGTCGTAATTCGTGCTCCCTTTGCAACCTTCTATCTTCTGCCTCCCTTTCGGCCTTTTTATCTTCTGCCTCCCTTTCGGCAGTCAATCTTTTTTCTTCTGCTTCCCTTTGCTGTCGTTTTTCTTCTGCCTCTAATGCTTTAGCCTCCTTGTCAGCCTCAATTTGTAACCTCTTAGTCTCAGCCTCAATTTGTAGCCTCTTCTCTTCAGCTAATCTTTCAGACTCTAATTTTCTTTCAGCCTCTTTTTCTAATCTTCTTTCTTCCCGTTCAATATACTTATCACATTCAGCCGTTACATATTGAATTAAACCCTGACCATCCATTCCCATATCCTTTGCCGTTAGCACAGCAGCTGATCTGAACTTTGCCAGCTCCGCCATACTTTTTAGACAATTTAGCAATGAGCAAGATAAATCTCTAACCACTAAAGTAATTCTAATTACTATAGTCTAAAGTAATTCTAATTAGCCAGTTAACTAATTAATTACCACTGGCTGTGAAGATTCACCAACTTTTAATTTCACTTTTAATTTTAAGGGACACTTTTAATTTTTACAATTTCTTCCCCTAATTTAATTCTCCCACCAGGAGATCCTAATATTACTGTTAAGCTAATTATCCCTGGACAAGACCCCAATATATGTAGTGGATTTGATGGTATTGTATGGTTGTGATATTACCTAGTGTGATGCATGAGGTCAGCTGTGAAGGCTCCTGAGATAAATGTAGCTGTGAATTTACAGAAGGCCCTTCTTGCTACCACTTACGACCTCACACATATCTTTTTTACTAATGAATGTGGCTACGTTAAAAATCTAGGGTACTGATATGGAATGTGTTGTGGTAGATTACATACACACACACAGATATTTAATAAGTCTAATAATATTAATAAAATTTATAACACACTGAACTAACTCAAGCTGTTTAAAATTTTGATATTAAATTTTCTTTAAGTTTATTTGTTCTGAACCAAGGTTTTATTTTGGTCAGAACATATGAAAGGTTTTGAAATTATGAATGAAATGCATGAATATATGGCATAATAAATGAAAGGTGTGTACATATGTATTTTATAAGACTAGTTAATATTACTACTGTTTATATTTGTAATTTATCTGGGAGAACGATTAATGGATGTGCTGTTGGGGTGGCTTCATCACTCCCAGTCTATGGCTACCAAACATTGTCCATTTACTGATGGGAGGAATACAAGTTTATTTCCCAACATGGTATGTTCTAGTTGATGGGATTATAGTTGGTGTGTTAGTTAGAAAATAAGTTGGTGAATGTCCAGCAGGCCAGACGCTCACGTATCTTGACTGAGTAGTTCTGGTGCTGGAATCTGGTGGCCCCACCTCTCCGTGCTTGGGGGCAATTAAAGGCTGCTCTGCCAAAATACTAGACTGCACGGGTCCACACTTGTATTTTTCAACATAGCATTTGACACCACTTTGGTGCCAAATAAAAAAACTCACAGTTCTGAAATAAAAGTATTGGGTCATGTGTCAGAACTCTACCTCCTGAGCCACTTCTACACACAACACTACACAACAACACCACATAGACGGGGTCAGATCTCTCTGACCATACAGCACATCTTACCAAGTTGGTTTCAAATAGTATAAGTTCCCCAAGATTACATATTCTGAAATATGTTCATTAGCTTCCTGCCATTGAATAGGATAGGTGATATGTTCCACTGATCTCAACACTTGATCCGCCCTTCATAATCCTTGCTGGCGTTTATGTATTTTGTTTGTCTCTAGACCCTGAACTGGGGCTGGGGATCTAGAGCGAATCCTTACTTGTTGTAAGGGATAGATTTTGATATGGCAGTATCAAATCACTCGAAACATTAAACAATATTAAAATATACAAAGAAATACTTTCAGTCTTACCAGAATTATGAATAGAGAACACAGTTATATGCTAGCAAAACTCAGCTGAGCTGCTGGCTCTAGTATGGCGTCCCTCTAAATATTGCAATTAGCTTTTGGGAAATACACCACTGAAGAATTACTGTGTCTACTACTGGACAATTTATGTGAAATGGCAAAAATGCGCGTCTGAGCGCCGATAATATGATTATCTGTGGCCAATCACCGCCTTTCCCCCTTTTCAAATTTCAAACCTCCTAACAAAAGTCAATTCAGTCATACCTCAGTCAAGTATGTATTATTGTCTGTTGGTCCGTCTGTCTCTACTTGCGTTTTTTACAAAAACACACTTGTTTATACATGCATTTCCTACACGAATCTGCCTCTAGAGTTTTTTTAGCCACAACTTTCCACTAATTCCCCTTCTCTTTCATTCATCTAGATTTTAGCACTTGAGTCTCAAGGCCGCAATTTTTTTGAAAATTAGTGACATTTTTTTGTTTCAATGCAGTCGCTCGCTGATATGAACAACACAGTCTTTTGTCAATATCTTCATTATTATCTATCCGTCTGTATAAATGAAAGCATATTATTTCTCTGCTCAATATGGGCTCAATGTCGCTGCATTGTACTGCATCGGTTGATATTACTTGCTGGCATGTTGAAGTTAAAGGATTTTTATATTCCTACATTTGTTTAGGCCAGGCTAGTTGACATTTTTTTTTTTAAACTGATCTCATACATATTCCTAACATTATTGAATTTAAGAAAAAGTTACTTTTCAAGGTTAGTTTGTCCGATTTTTTTTTGAAATAAATATGAATTTCGACAACAGTTTGCATTTCCATTCCCCACGTAATGCGTTTGCCGCTGAATTCAAATAAAGGGGACTAAGTATCGTAAAAGCGTCCAAGAAATGACGTTTTTCGTATAATATTCCCTAAGGTCCCTTTTGTCCATTGGGCGATCATTCGTGGTGTACCTTTGTGTCAACTTGGGGACGTGAATTTTTTTTCCTTTCCCCACCCAATTTGCGTCTTTTTAGCCTTGCTAAGTTTCAAGCACGTGTTCAGTATCAAATTTTTTTTTTTTGAGGAAATCTCCGTTCTCATCCATCCCTACTGAGTTATATTTTCCTTTTAATTTTAAGTCTACAAGGGTAAACGTTTTGCCTTCACGTCTAACAAGTTAGTTTCCATGGCGGGTGGTGACCCGCGGCATGGGCGATCATGTCTTCTAGTAGCTTACGCATTATTTTTATCCCTACATTTTATCTTTGGAGATATTTTTAACGTTGTATCACGGTTTAATTTATCACACACATCTCCCCACTTGAAAACATGCCTATGGCAAGTTCCAAAACCAGCGATACACATAGGTAAAATTACTCCTCACGTCTGCCACTACTCTAATTTTGATCACAGGGGTGCCGACTGAGGAAATCTGCACCGACATTCAATTTGCCTGGGATATATTGGATACTAAACTGATAAGGTTGAAGCAATAAAGACCACCTCAGCAATCTTGCGTTTTCATGCTTAGCCTGAGATAAGAACACGAGAGGCTGATGATCCGTCTCGACCACAAAAGTCCTACCATACAGATAGATTTGAAACTTCTTTATTGCCCAGATTAACGCTAAACATTCTTTTTCGCTTGTGGAGTATCCTTGTTCCGCCTTATTCAATTTGCGGCTTGCATAAGCGACTGGGTTCAGTTCCCCATCAGGTGAAGATGATCTTTGCAACAAAGCCGCCCCGAGTCCTACATTACTTGCATCTGTTCTTACGACAAAGTCCTGTGTCATATCAGGCAGTTTGAGAATAGGCTTGCTAGTGAGTTTTTCCTTTAAGTCTTGGAACGCTAATTCACTTTGCGCAGTCCAAATAATTTTATCTGGAAGTCCCTTGCGAGTCAGATCAGTCAGAGGAGCACAAATAGAGTTAAAATCTTTGATGTATTTTTTGATAAAATCCGCATAACGACACGAATGATCGCACGTCCTTTTTTGTTTGTGGTCTAGGTGCTCTCTGCAGTTTTTCCAAGTTCTTGGGATCAGGGGTCATGTTACCCTGATATACAGTGTGTCCCAAGAATTCCAACTCTTTGCATCCAATACAACATTTTGTTAGCCTAGCAGTTAAGTTCGCCTCCCTAAGCCTATTAAATAACATTTTTAGAGCGTCAATGTGTTCTTCAAATGTCTCTGTGGCGACGAGAATATCATCCATGAAATTCGTGATACATGGGTTATTCAGGGGATCCAACAATTTGCGCATCATCCTTGAAAATACACTCGGAGCATTTTTCAGTCCGAATGGTAGCATGTTGAATTCATAATGTCCATCCGAAGTGCTAAAAGCCAAATAAGGTCTCACTTCAGGCTTCACTGGAATCTGGTAATAGCCTTTACTAAGATCCACCTTTGAAAAGTATTTTGCCTTGTTTAATCTGGCAAATAACTGTTTTGTGTCTGGTAATGGATCCACTTGTCCTTCTGTGACAGCATTCAGTTTCCTGTAATCTATGCACAGTCTGTGTTCCCCAGACGGTTTCCTCAACAAAACGACACTGGAGCTAAAAGATGATTCACTGTGTGAAATAATCCCCTCCTTCAACAAATAATCTATTTCTTCCTTCAATGCCTTCTCCTTCGCGAACGGAATAGAATAGGCTCTCATACAGATTGGGTTTGAGTCTACCAGTTTCATGTCATACTGTAGCAAATTTGTATGTCCAGGTTTATCTGTTAATACATCTGTATGTTCCTCCAGAACCTGTTGAACTCTCTCCCTCTGATTTTTAGTCAGGTGCTTACTGACTTTTACCTGTGCTGCTGTTTCACAAGGATGTAATGGGTATTCATGTGAGGTGAGTGGTTCCTTTTGCATTTGAGTTGCGATAGCCAAGGTCAGTAAGGGGGTGCTTTCCTGGAGTGGTCTGTCCAGATACTTCTTTAACAGGTTTACATGATAAACTTTCTCCTTCCCCTTTTTGTCAATTTTATAGTTTTTTCTAGACACCTTCTCTAGAACCGTATATGGACCTTGCCATCCAATTTGTAATTTATTCTGGCTACCGGGTAGTAGAAGCAGCATCTTCTCTCCCACAGCTAGTTCTCTGTCCTTTGCCTTCCTATTAAAATATGCTGCATGTTTCTTCCTGGCTTGTCTCAAATTATCATTTGCCAGTTTCCATCCAGCTTTCAAACGAGTGGTCAGTTCGTTCACGTATTGATAAGATGAGGTAACAGTCTCTTCCGCCTTCTCATCTGTCCAGGTCCTTAATAGTGCTACATCTGGACCTTTAATTTATCATACGTATTTTTCATGGAACCCGTCGGGTCCCTTCCATTAGAAGCACTATAGTGAGGACTCTTCTTCCTAGAATCATCACTCACAAATCGACCACTACCAATTTTTTTCTTGGGTTTATCTCCCCACTTTAGATTGCTTATGAGAGATCTTCGCTCTCTTTTAGTTTCATCCAGTATATATAACTCTGACCGAGGGATTGTCAGTTTATTCTGGGGTAAATTTCTTCTTTGTACTCGTCGCATAGTGGCCATGTTAATCCATTCAAGTGAAGACTGGGTGTGAAAAGGGGGCTCCCATTCCACTTTGTCTACCTGAGTATAATTAGTTTTTATTCCAGGCCTACATTTGCCCTGTGGCGTTTCTAGGTCCTGCACATTTTGTCCCTTTGTGGGTGTTCCCTCATGAAATACGCCACTTGCTTCTACAAAGTTTTCAATATCGACATTTACGTCGGGCCAATAGTATTTGCGAGCAACTTTTTGGCAGATGGTACCGACTGTTTCATGGTCCCCATCTTTTCCAACATGTAAGCTCCTTATTAAATTTGCCCTATATACCTTAGGAAGAACCAACTGTCCGTGACTAGTGGATCTAGTTCCTGTCTTCCTATATAGCAATCTGTCCTTCATAAAATATTCCCCCTTGCTCGGAGGTGTGTGGCATTTGGGCAATTTTTTAAAACATGGCTTGAGTGTCCTATCCTCAGCCTGCGCCTTCCTCATCTCCTCTGGATGAGCATTTATAGGTTCACCTTCTTCCTCCTTCTTCTGTGACCTGGTCTGCACTGTCGCCATGATCACAGGTCTCTCGGGATTCCCCAAGAAGACGTATCTACACCCCAATATCAGAGGGTAGATTGGTTCATCTATCACTGCTGCTCTGATTTCTCCTTCCACATAGCGAGTTTTCACCGTTATCCTTGCGATGGGAAGTATCATGAGTGGTATGTCCTTAGTCGCCCCTTGTATTTCCACTGTTTCTGTGGTATACTGACTTGGGTCCACTAGGCTAGACTTCACAACTGAATCATAATCCAAACCTGTATCATAAAGGCACCTTATGGTGACCCCATTACAAATAACATCCTCACAAACTGGGGGGTGATAAGGTTCCTGCTGTCCATTAGGATTAACCTTTAATCTTTGAGTCCCCGACTTCATTGCAGCAATGTTTGAAGGTTTCCTTCTACAAAATTCGGTGTTATGGTTATCTTTCTTGCACCATTTACACCATCTTTTTCCTTGGTTAAACGGTTTTCTTTCATTGGATTTTTGGTCATTGAACTGTGAGTTTCTGTCTCGATAGTCATTTCTTGGCCGTTCAAGGTTTGTCCTACCTTTATTTCCCTGTTCTCTATTTTCAAATTTATTAAATGGCTGTGGAGCTTTAAAAGTTTCTATGTGCTTCTTTTTCGTGCCACTTACCTCTGCCTGGGCTGCCTGATACCTCTCAGCGACATTTAAAACCTCCCCCAACTTCTCTGCACCTTGTTCCATGAGAAATTTTCTCATGTCTGGAGCCATGGACTCTCTCAATTGCTCTATCATGATCATCTCCTTAAGATCTTGGGTCTTCCCCAGAGCCGTCCATTTCTCCAAATAGGTTTCCAGTCTGGCAGAGAATTGGTGGTATGTCTCCCCAGACAACAGTTTGGCATTTCTAAATTTCTTACGATAAAATTCACCATTTTTTGTACCTCAATAACAAAGCCTGCTTTAACATGTCATAATTGTCTTGGTCTTCTCTGTTCATTTTTGCGAAGACTTCATAAGAAGTACCTCTCAGTCCCTGTGATATCTTTAAACTCCACCTCTCTCTCTCTAACCCATATGTAGTAGCTAATAACTCAAAACGTCCGAGGTACCCCTCTATGTCATCGTCTTTCTCAACAAAATGGTCTAAATGAAACCCCATAGCTGATGTTGAGGCTCCCAGACTGGGCGTAGCATCTGAGGCAAAAGGGCTGGCACCATTTTCAGGAGCCTGGCCTTGTAACTCCAGCTCCCTTAGTCGTAATTCGTGCTCCCTTTGCAACCTTCTATCTTCTGCCTCCCTTTCGGCAGTCAATCTTTTATCTTCTGCCTCCCTTTGGGCAGTCAATCTTTTTTCTTCTGCTTCCCTTTGCTGTCGTTTTTCTTCTGCCTCTAATGCTTTAGCCTCCTTGTCAGCCTCAATTTGTAACCTCTTAGTCTCAGCCTCAATTTGTAGCCTCTTCTCTTCAGCTAATCTTTCAGACTCTAATTTTCTTTCAGCCTCTTTTTCTAATCTTCTTTCATCCCGTTCAATATACTTATCACATTCAGCCGTTACATATTGAATTAAACCCTGACCATCCATTCCCATATCCTTTGCCGTTAGCACAGCAGCTGATCTGAACTTTGCCAGCTCCGCCATACTTTTTAGACAATTTAGCAATGAGCAAGATAAATCTCTAACCACTAAAGTAATTCTAATTACTATAGTCTAAAGTAATTCTAATTAGCCAGTTAACTAATTAATTACCACTGGCTGTGAAGATTCACCAACTTTTAATTTCACTTTTAATTTTAAGGGACAGTTTTAATTTTTACAATTTCTTCCCCTAATTTAATTCTCCCACCAGGAGATCCTAATATTACTGTTAAGCTAATTATCCCTGGACAAGACCCCAATATATGTAGTGGATTTGATGGTATTGTATGGTTGTGATATTACCTAGTGTGATGCATGAGGTCAGCTGTGAAGGCTCCTGAGATAAATGTAGCTGTGAATTTACAGAAGGCCCTTCTGGCTACCACTTACGACCTCACACATATCTTTTTTACTAATGAATGTGGCTACGTTAAAAATCTAGGGTACTGATATGGAATGTGTTGTGGTAGATTACATACACACACACACACACACAGATATTTAATAAGTCTAATAATATTAATACAATTTGTAACACACTGAACTAACTCAAGCTGTTTAAAATTTTGATATTAAATTTTCTTTAAGTTTATTTGTTCTGAACCAAGGTTTTATTTTGGTCAGAACATATGAAAGGTTTTGAAATTATGAATGAAATGCATGATTATATGGCATAATAAATGAAAGGTGTGTAAATATGTATTTTATAAGACTAGTTAATATTACTACTGTTTATATTTGTAATTTATCTGGGAGAACGATTAATGGATGTGCTGTTGGGGTGGCTTCATCACTCCCAGTCTATGGCTACCAAACATTGTCCATTTACTGATGGGAGGAATACAAGTTTATTTCCCAACATGGTATGTTCTAGTTGATGGGATTATAGTTGGTGTGTTAGTTAGAAAATAAGTTGGTGAATGTCCAGCAGGCCAGACGCTCACGTATCTTGACTGAGTAGTTCTGGTGCTGGAATCTGGTGGTCCCACCTCTCCGTGCTTGGGGGCAATTAAAGGCTGCTCTGCCAAAATACTAGACTGCACGGGTCCACACTTGTATTTTTCAACATAGCATTTGACACCACTTTGGTGCCAAATAAAAACTCACAGTTCTGAAATAAAAGTATTGGGTCATGTGTCAGAACTCTACCTCCTGAGCCACTTCTACACACAACACTACACAACAACACCACATAGACGGGGTCAGATCTCTCTGACCATACAGCACATCTTACCAAGTTGGTTTCACATAGTATAAGTTCCCCAAGATTACATATTCTGAAATATGTTCATTAGCTTCCTGCCATTGAATAGGATAGGTGATATGTTCCACTGATCTCAACACTTGATCCGCCCTTCATAATCCTTGCTGGCGTTTATGTATTTTGTTTGTCTCTAGACCCTGAACTGGGGCTGGGGATCTAGAGCGAATCCTTACTTGTTGTAAGGGATAGATTTTGATATGGCAGTATCAAATCACTCGAAACATTAAACAATATTAAAATATACAAAGAAATACTTTCAGTCTTACCAGAATTATGAATAGAGAACACAGTTATATGCTAGCAAAACTCAGCTGAGCTGCTGGCTCTAGTATGGCGTCCCTCTAAATATTGCAATTAGCTTTTGGGAAATACACCACTGAAGAATTACTGTGTCTACTACTGGACAATTTATGTGGAATGGCAAAAATGCGCGTCTGAGCGCCGATAATATGATTATCTGTGGCCAATCACCGCCTTTCCCCCTTTTCAAATTTCAAACCTCCTACCAAAAGTCAATTCAGTCATACCTCAGTCAAGTATGTATTATTGTCTCTTGGTCCGTCTGTCTCTACTTGCGTTTTTTACAAAAACACACTTGTTTATACATGCATTTCCTACACGAATCTGCCTCTAGAGTTATTTTTAGCCACAACTTTCCACTAATTCCCCTTCTCTTTCATTCATCTAGATTTTAGCACTTGAGTCTCAAGGCCGCAATTTTTTTGAAAATTAGTGACATTTTTTTGTTTCAAGGCAGTCGCTCGCTGATATGAACAACACAGTCTTTTGTCAATATATTCATAATTATCTATCCGTCTGTATAAATGAAAGCATATTATTTCTCTGCTCAAGATGGGCCATCAGGCCAGCTAGGTTTTATATTCCTAACATTATTATTAAGAAAAAGTTACTTTTCAAGGTTAGTTGTTTTTTTTTAAATATGTTCGAGCATCTTCTGTAATACGTTTGCCGCTGAATTCAAATAAAGGGACTAAGTATCGTAAAAGCGTCCAAGAAATGACTGTTTCGTATAATAGCTAAGGTCCCTTTTGTCCATTTCTTTACCTTGTGTCAACTTGGGGACGTGAATTTTTTTCCTTTCCCCACCAATTGCGTCTTTTTAGCCTTGCTAGTTTCAAGCACGTGTTCAGTCAAATTTTTCTTTTTGATCTCCGTTCTCATCCCGTCTACAAGGGTAAACGTTTTGCCTTCACGTCTAACAAGTTAGTTTCCATGGCGGGTGGTGACCCGCGGCATGGGCGATCATGTCTTCTAGTAGCTTACGCATTATTTTTATCCCTACATTTTATCTTTGGAGATATTTTAACGTTGTATCACGGTTAATTTTATCACACAGTCTTTACTGCAAGACGACCTTATGTTGGGCCAAACTTGACTCACAGACATCGTCAGCAGCGCCTGCAATGGGCAGAGCAACATGTCAGATGGACTAGACTGCAGTGGAATGCTGTCGTATTCACAGACGAGAGCAGATTCAACATATCCTTTGCTGATGGACTTATGCGGATTTGGCGACGGTGTGGAGAGCGCTTTGCAGATTGCTGTGTTCGTCAGCACAACCGATTTGGAGGTGACAGTATTCACATTTGGGGAGGATTCAGTTTTCACCATCGCTTGCCTCTTCACGTCTTCCGTGGAAATGTTAATGCTGTGACATATCGAGATGAGGTTCTGGATGCATTGGTTGCTCCTGAGTTCACAAATTATCCAGACTTGCAGCTTCTCCAGCAGAATAACGCACGTGCGCACACCGCATGCATTACGCAGCAATATCTACAGCAGCAGAACATTGTGACGATTGATTGGCCTGCCCTATCACCAGACATGGCCCCTATAGAACATCTGTGGGACGAGCTTGGACGCAGAGTCTACAGGCAAGGTTCTCCAGCTAATCTGCAACAGCTCGAAGCTGCTCTTACACGTGAATGGGACTTGATTCCCCGGAATTTCCTTCAGAGACTTATGCGTTCCATGCGGATCCGCAGCCAAGCACACGGTGGACATACCAGATACTGAGGATAGTGTGAATGAATGTTTTTATTGGTTGCATTTTTGGTTTTCTCCCTTGCCTGCACAGAATGCAATGAATTTCATAACAATCAAATGTACAAATTAATGACCAGCATGGATTCATAGGAAAATGAATAAAGATTCCAAATATGTAAACCTGTACACACTTATATTTACATTTCACACTCTGTTCCTGGATTATACAGGTGGTGCGTTTTTAATGTGCTTCAGTATATATATATATCTCATCAGCCAACTGTGGGAAGATATTGTCAGCAACATTTGTGTAACTTAAACCTAGCGTTTCAGCCACCTGAGGCTAAAAAACCTAGGAACTGTATATGTTCTATTTATTCTTATCGGCGATCACCACGCATGAACCTTACTCCAACCAACTGAAGGCATAGAGAACTTATTGTATCCAGTACAAATTTAACACCGACTCTAGCGACTCCTGTGAAATTTGCAGTCAGCAACTACGGAGAGTCTGGGGCTGGATTTGGCAAACTTAAATTTGACACTAAATATATATATTACTTATTAGTGTATTTCCTTGGAATGCCTGCGACAACTACTGGGGTAAGTGCATCTGAAAGTGGCCACTGCGTGTATGTGAATTGAGTGAACAGAGAAAGAAACTTATGTCTTTTGTTTACATCATATACTTATATGGTTTCTTCTTTCTTGTTTTTTTATCTCAATAATCTGATTAGTCACGGGATAGTTACATAAGGAACCTATTCTTTTCACATACTGACTATTTAATAACTTATTGTTAACCTTTGATCTTTTGGGTTAATTAACCTCTGTTGGGATCGTCCTTTCTTTTCCTTTACCAGAGGGGAGAACCTATTTGATTAATTTTCATTTTGTCTGTAAATCATGATCTCTTGATGCATATGATTTATGTTGTGATTTTCTATTTGTAATAAACTTTATTAAACCTTTAGTTATTGTGTCGGTCAACCCCTATCTATTATATGTTATCCATAGTTTGTTTTCACGTTCGTACGTATTTGTCACAGAATTGTGTGCATGTGAGTGCAGTGTAACTTGTATTTTCATACAAGGAGAGAAAGTGCGTCTGATTTAAATATCGTCGTCCAGATAGGCTGGATAAGATAAATTATTCTATCCAGAGACTGTCCTTTCTCTTACACGATCACCCTAGTGAGAAAAAAAACAACTATATATTACCCCTTACTTTCACCTTATCATCACAATCACCTCTGCTCAGACAGGGTTATAAACATCTATTACCTATCTGATAAATCATACACGACACCGAGCAACGCTAATATATACTTTCTGAGGACAGGAAAGTCAGCACACCCCAAACCGAGTAAATCAGGTAGCAGTTTACCATCTCTTCTTGACTGTGCAAATGACTGGGAGATGGTGGTGGACCTACCTGGACGAGGGGCATATCCAGAGACTACCATTTTTTGGGACCGGGTTTGCCTTCCCTCTTCGATCGCTACTCTCTCAGCCAGACTGCATTGATGCAGCCTGTTTCCAGGACCACCACGTGGAGGTGGAGTAGGGTCTTGGTCAGCTCTGGTACGCTGACCCTGACGCAAGAAGTGAAGCTATGGGTCGCTGACTGCATTCTCTATTGCTGCATCTTTGGGTCCCAATTCTCAAATGTATGAGTCACGCAGGAATCTCCATAAGCACTGTACTTACTTAGTCGTTCCCCTTCTACCGTGAGGTGTAGAGGTTTGGAAGAGAGACCGCCAGACTATCCTATCACCATAAGCACTATAATAACATGCACTTTTGAATGTATTGGCTGGCATTTGAGGCGCGAATAAACAACCGCTATGATTGGGAGTTTGTCGAAAATGCCAGGTGGAAGCGTGGGCCGAGAACCTACGATATAACGTAGAAAACGTTTGACATACGGCAGGCACTGCATTCCAGAGATCATCAAAGTAGACAGATCAGACAAAGCCACGAAAGAATAGAGTCAGGATTCTGAATTTATGGGACCGGACAAACGTATTAAGAGCATCTTTGTACGTCGGTAGAAAACTCGCCAGTATTAATAAGGAATCCGGAATTCTACAGGACCACTCACAAGTCATAGAGGGATTCTAAAATAGAAATAATATCCTCGACGTGTGTTCTGGGCATCTGTGTGAATTGCCAAGACTATTCTACTGCCAGAAGTCTGGGATATCCCAGTATTGGGGTAAGTTGTGAACATAAATTTTATGCTGTGAATTTGACATTATACATGCTTGTGGTGTTAAAGATTCACAAGAGGCTGGCAACATCAGCATGTGAAAAGGATACATTAATGAACCACCACAGCAAGCGCTGGTGATTGCTCCATGCTAGTTCTCACGGAAGAACTAAAAGCAGAGATTCAGAACGGCGCAGGGAGTGGGTGATGATTACATCAACCCGTGCATAGTTGTATATTATCATTTATGAATGTATGTAAACTTAATATGTTCCTTCAGGCACAAGCCACTGCCGCTGTCCAGTCACAAATCTTTCCTTAAAATAACTGACATATTGATGATTTTTCATCACATGCCGTGAGTGATATGATATACTCTAAGGGAGAGTAAAAAATCTGAGAAAGAAACGGCTGACGGACAGCGGGAAAAGGCGCCTGATTAATATCAGGCAAACAAATATTTAGCACCGGAATTGTTCTTTTATTCCCTCTAAAGTTTTTAGTACCAGTTCGAGGCAACCCAACTATTTGCGGTACGACCCGGAGGGACCATTGGATGTACTACTAGACTGTGGATCGAAGCTTGAGATCGACATTTGAAGATTTTTGCCTTGACCAGGAGAGGTCATGATCTGATCTGGAAACGTGCCCCTCACCACAGAGACGAATCTACGGAAAAGCAGCATCGGCACTTCAGCATTTTTTGCAAGTCCCAATTTTAACAGGCCAAACACGACCGAACTTTATTTGTCTATATTCCTCAAGCCTAAATTATTTCTGTGAAGAAACCTATTTTTTTTAAATCACCAACGAACATTTATTTAAAAGTGTTAAAGTAATTGATCGTTAAATTTGTATATGTTGATTTTGACAAATTCATTGTTGAATTAATTAATCAGTACAGAGCGAAAGGCACAGGTATGACTCAGAACCTCTATATTCTCACACACAAACACACACGCACGCACGCACGCACGCACGCACGCACGCGCGCACACACACACACACACATATATATATATATATATATATATATATATATATATATATATATATATATATATATATATATATATATATATATCAAGCTAATAAGAGGAATTTCGCTGAATTAAATCAACTGGAGGGCTTGAAAGAGCTAAATCATACAATATACATCTTCACAAAAGGCGGCGGGTCAGATAAACGTTAACGTGCTCAGACTCATTCAGCACTGTTCTTGACTTCTGAAATATCTTGTGAAAACTGCCTCGATGTAGAAGCACCATTATCCTTTTATCTACAACTCTGCCAAGAAAAATGTGTGCGAAGGTAGAAACATTTGAAGACCCACATTAGCTACTCTAGGTTTTGACCACTGTTGAACCATTACTGCAGAGAAAAGGGGAGGCAACCCTGACAAATAGGACTACGGTCCCACAAGCATGTCGTAGGATGCGAAAAATATGAGGTTGTGCATAGGGCTGGAACGTAATCATGGTAAAATAATTGCTACAGGAGCGACAACTGCTGGAACATGTACACTAATTATCGCACTTTTTGTTTCCTCAAGAATGAAACAATCTATATTGTCTGTTGTGTTTTTTGCCTTTTCCATAAGAGCTTGCAATTCTTGTTCGCTTGCAGTTACATGACTTTTCCTTTAAAGGATATAAAATCTAAGGATGTTTGTTATACTTCCACTGATGTTTAGTCTTCGTATTTCTTCGTTCGCCACGTGTTGTTTCCGGGAGTATCAGAGGAGACAAAGAAAAAATATAGGACTTTTGCTCTATCAGACATGCTAACTGTACATGGAACTGGCAACCTCACCATGTAAAATAAATTGCTTCAGAAACCACTGCTGCGTGAATTTGTGCTTTGGAGCGGATTCCTGAAGTGGGCCACCTAAGGTGGTGGTTTCATGCTCCATATAGATTAAAAAAAAGAGAAGAGATTTCATGATTTCTTCCATCCGTGTGAACTGCCTTTTTTTTTAATGTGTAGGTGACAAACAGGCAATGGGACAGTACGCATCCTTGCCTCACTCCTCATTGTTATATCAATGTAGTGAGTAATTCTTGTCACATAATGCCGATGTTTATTCTAATATCGATTCGTAATTAGTCTGATTCGTTTTCTTGTTTAAGGTATTCGAGCAGACGTCTATGGTAGAATGTCAAAAGACTTCTTCTAGTTCACGAGACACATTTCTTTTCTCGAAAAAAGGGGAAGAGGGGGAAAAAAAAAGGGGGGAGGGGGAAGAAACAAGTGGTTCCAATCAGAATCTCGGCAACCGAATTCCAAAATCCCAACAGCCAAATCCGCAAAAAGACATTATCCCGACAGGCCATAATCCTGACAAGCCCACAAGCTGCGACCAATGAGCAATCCGCTAAAGTAGTTGATCATTGAAACAAAGAAACTATTCGCATAAATGCCTTTTTTTAAAGATGCACCTTCAGCTGGATGACAAGTTCAGTGAACAATTTAATTTGCGGCGATATCTCTTATGATTACACTTTTTCTTAGTTTTGAAATCCGTTTCAAATTTCAGTTGTAATGAAATATCTCCTTCTAATAGCATTGTTACGGAGAGATACAAGAAATAAAAACCATACCAAACTTTGGTAACCCAAAACGTTATTAGCTTTTACCACAAAATAAACACAATGTAAAGATGGTATACTTTGGACAAAATACTGACTGTAAAATACTTTTAAAAAATCATGATCCCGTGAGATGAGGCTTAGAAGTTACAAGACTTGTTCAAAATCACTAGCTCTGTACATTTTTTTTCAGTCGCTGGACATTGTTGTTCATGACACCTATGCAAACATCTTTTGGAATTATTCTGTTATTGTTGAACAGAATCGACATCATTGCACTCCAGGCAAACCCACAGGTATTCAGTCTCCCTCAGTATATGTCGAGGAATGTGAATGTTAACTGTTCCTGTAACTCGCTGGTTGTATACACGACGGATGCATCCTCTCATAAGTCCATCTCTGCTAGCCTGACGTTTGATGCCAAATTCCAACAGTCTTAACCTTGATGATTCATCTATTGCAGTGTCATTCTCTAACAGACGATCATTATTTTTTCTCAGTATCTCTCTCTTATCCATATCCAGTGTCGCCACTTTGGGTGCTTTGATGCTAGTCTGTCAGCTCTCTCATTACCGCGTACATCTGCATGACTAGGACAGTAGATCCACACCAGCTCTTGATGCTAGTCTGTCAGCTCTTTCATTACCGCGTACACCTGCTTGACTAGGACAGTAGATCCACACCAGCTCTTGATGCTAGTCTGTCAGCTCTCTCATTACCGCGTACCCCTACATGACTAGGACAGTAGATCCACACCAGCTCTTGATGCTAGTCTGTCAGCTCTCTCATTACCGCGTACCCCTGCATGACTAGGACAGTAGATCCACACCAGCTCTTGATGCTAGTCTGTCAGCTCTCTCATTACCGCGTACTCCTGCATGACTAGGACAGTAGATCCACAACAGCTCTTGATGCTAGTCTGTCAGCTCTCTCATTACCGCGTACCCCTGCATGACTAGGACAGTAGATCCACACCAGCTCTTGATGCTAGTCTGTCAGCTCTCTCATTACCGCGTACCCCTGCATGACTAGGACAGTAGATCCACACCAGCTCTTGATGCTAGACTGTCAGCTCTCTCATTACCGCGTACCCCTGCATGACTAGGACAGTAGATCCACACCAGCTCTTGATGCTAGTCTGTCAGCTCTCTCATTACCGCGTACCCCTGCATGACTAGGACAGTAGATCCACATCTTTGTTAATGAAGTTTCAGTCAGCCAACTTAAGGCTGCAGTAGCTGCCTCTACCTCCATTCTCAAGCCTGAAGTTGTTATCTTGTAAGTCCCGCAATGTTCGGAGTTATTCTGATCCTTTCTCTAATGTTTTATTTCCGTAGTCCTTGGCATATTATTGTAGTATACACACAATAACGATCTGGGGGGAGGGGGGAGAGGGGGGAAGCTCTAGGGAATGCGGAGCACTCTCTAAAAAAGTTTGTTCGAAGATTGATGAGTCGGTCTCAAAAAGTGGGGTTTTTTTTGTTTTGTTTTTTTAACAAAATGCTGGGTTAGAATCGACACTGTCGACCCCATCCTCTTGAAACCAAAATCTGTCCATTAAAAATGGATACAGTGAATCCGGCTTGCCCAAGATCTTTTTAAGTATCGTTCTGTATCACTCTTTGCAGATGGTCATTGTATTTCTTTCTGTTTTTCTTAGGTCGAGTTAATCCTCTCTTAGATTAAACCTCTAGAGGTTTCTTAATTCTCCAGTACACATTATTCTTCGAATGAACTTAACATGGAGGCGGAAGTGAGCTTCATCCCTCAGCCCAAACTTTCTGAGAAATGTGGGTTCAGATTCGATTTTCTCTAGCTATTTCTCAGCCTTGTCGTTCCTTTTGACTCGAGCTGTGAATATTTGTTTGGTTCATTTTATGTAGGGATACTGTTTAACTCTTTCTGCCCTAAGCACCTCAAAGATTTTACCCAGATAAAATGGATGTCATTTTTTTTCTGCAAATGAATTTTAAAACAAGTAGTTAACATATAAGTGAAGAGAGAGAGCCAGAACCTATACTAGATAAAGTATGTGCAGCAATCAAAAGCCTGAAGAAAGGGAAATCACCAGGATGCGATGATATACCAACTGAACTAATCCAAGCAGGAGGAGAGGCCAGTGTCCTCGTTTATCATGCACTATGTGTAAAGATCTGGAACAGTGCAATCTGGCCCAAAGCATGGAAAAGATCAGTGTATATCCCTCTCCCAAAGAAAGGCAACTTAAAACTGTGTACCAACTATCGCACTATTGCTTTAATAAGTCATGTCAGCAAAATCCTCTTGCGGATTATCATGAAGAGGATAGAAAGAAAGTTAGAACATGAAATACATGAAGTACATGCGGGTTTTAGACAAGGCAGAGGTACGAGAGATCACATTTTTAATGTGAGAAACATCCTCGAGAAATGCAGAGAATACGATGTAGATCTTCATGCCTGTTTTTTAGATTACACTAAGGCCTTCGACTGCGTACAACATCAGAAACTGTGGAACATCATGAGAGACATGGGGTTTCCGGTGCATTTGATCCATCTAATTGAAACACTATACCATGAACAACAAGCAGCTGTCAGAGTAGCGGGGGAAACATCAGGATGGTTTGAGGTGAAAAGGGGAGTAAGACAGGGTTGCATCCTCTCTCCATACTTGTTTAACATCTATGCAGAAAATATAATGAGAAATGTTCGGAGTGACCAAGAGTGTGAACATTACGATCCGTTCACAATTGGTGGAAATGCGATCCCAGAACTCAGGTACGCAGATGACACAGTTATTCTTTCAAACAGTGCCAAGGGAATCCTGTCTGTCAAAAGACACAGTGAGGATCAAAACCTTTTTCTGAACAAAAAACAAAAAAACAAAGATAATGTCCACAGACAAAACAAGATGCCAACCAAAAATTACCATCAGTGATGAAGAAATTGAAAATGTCACAAATTTTGAATATCTTGGCTCCATAATTAACAACAATGGAGACTGCTCAAAAGAGGTCAGAAGGAGACTGGCCATAGCAATGCAGAGGTTAAATAAAATGAAGAACCTATGGCATAACACCAGCAAATTAATAAAAGTAAAACTTCTGAGAACGTGCATCTTTCCGGTAGCAACGTATGGATGTGAGTCATGGACCATTACTCAAACATTAAAGAAAAAAATCGAATCTTTCGAAGCAAAGTGTTACATAAAAATTCTCAGAATATCTTGTACCAAGAAGAAGAAAAATATAGACATCCTACACGACCTGAACATCGAGGAAAACTGGCTCATAAACAATATCATGTCCTGGAAACTGAAATATTTTGGCCACATTAAACGTCATAGTGGCTTAGAGAGAGCAGTGATGGAGGGTATGGTACCTGGAAGGCGAGGCAGGGGCCGACCAAGACGACGGTGGACACAGGACATTGAAGACACCTTGAACATGACAATGGAGGAGGCAGGAGGGCTGGCTAGAGATCGAGAGTCTTTTAGGCGGGCTGTGATGAGAGCGACGTTCTGCAAAGGACATGCTACATGATGATGAGTTAAAATATACATTTATAGGACTTTTTACTTTACTTAGTTGTTGCCCTTCTACCGTGAGGTGTAGAGGTTTGGAAGAGAGAGCACCAGACTATCCTATCGGCTGTCTTCCTCCTGGCCTGGTTCCATTCTAGTCCTCGGTCCTTCAAAGATTGTCTAATGTTGTCCTCCCAGCGGACTCTGGGTCGTCCTGGTGGTCTGGATCCCTGGCTCTTTGTTTCCCATGCTTATCGTTGGAGCCAATCTTCTTCCATACTGCAGACATGGCCAAACCATCTTAGTTGGCACAGTTCTACCAGGGTCTGCAGGAGGTGGGATTTTAGGCCTTGACGTATCGTCTGGTTGCGGACCATGTCTCTTCTTGTTACTTCAACCATCTTCCTCAAATACCTCATTTCTGAGGTTTGGATCTGACTTTTGTGGATTGTAGCCATTGCCCATGGCTCGCATCCATATGTCAAGACTGGGACATAGGTGGAGCGGTATACAGCCATCTTCGTTTTCTTACCAACCTCTCTCTTGCTGAGGAATCCTCGATTTAGGCCTGATAAAGTCTCCCAGCTGCTACTTTTCGAGTGGCCAACTCTTCTTTGATGCCTCCCTTTCGGTCTATAATAGCTCCGAGGTATTTAAAGTGGTCGACTTGCTCCAGGACCTGTTCTCCCAGCTTAATCTGATGTCTTCTTTCTTCTCGTGATATCACCATGGTTTTTGTTTTAGAGCTGCTTATGACCATCCCTCTCTTCTCCAGCTCTTCTGTCCAGACTTGCAGGTTGGATTGGAGATGTGCCTCTGATTTAGCAACATTTATAGGACAATACCTCTTAATGTTCTGGTATCCCCGCGTAGGAAGAGGTAGACATAAAAATTCATGGGGATAGAACTGCAGACATAAATAAAAATGAAGAAGACATGGAAACAACTTGAGTTGATGACATGCCACAGGAGGAACTTAGCAAGCAATTGTTTAAGACCTATGCTCCTAGGGTAGGTGGGAGTAATGATCTCATGAAGCAGGGGTTCTCAACCGATTTTGCTAATGGCCCCCTTTGTGAGCCTCATTTGCTTTGTGGCTTCCCTCATAGTCGCTGTTAGCTGGAAAAAGGGTACTATATTACCATATTACTGTGGCCCCCTAGAAATATGGCATACATTGAGAACCACTGTCATAAAGTATGCGTAAATTTTGTTACAGCGCATTTTTGAGGTGATGCAAGCATTATGATGGAGCAAATAATTTGGTTTTATATCGTGTAAAGTGTTGACATTATGAAATGGGACTATAACCAAACGGGCATATCAGGTGGCCCCTGGGAAAGTAATGCACCAGTTTGTGGTGCCTCATTGGTGCGTAGAGTAGAATGAATTACCGGTAATATTTATTCATTGAGACGCTGCTCAGTGTTTTCACGAGGGATATTGATTGACTGGCTTTGTTTTCTCATTGAGAGTTTCGGGCCTTGTTGCAACAGATTCTCGGACCACTTCTGTGACTTCTGCTGTTCGCCTTTTAGACCCTTGTTAGTGATTTAGACGGTCAAATGACCATGCACTTAGGATAGTCACAGTCCTGTATGTCCAAACCTTAGAAACACACACTTTGATAATGGGTTTTTTTGGGCGCACTGTTGGTTTCGTATTCCAGCTTTTGGGCCTTCATGAATGAGTCATGTCGGAAATAATTTTCCCCTGAAGATTTTATTGTAGACTCCAAATGGGTTTTATTTTTCTTCATTTTTAAAATTTTTTTGTATTCACCTGCCACCACCAGTAATGGACGGTTAGATGGTTAGGATTATTTCTCATTCATTACCCTTTTTTTTTTTGCAAAGCATGAACCAGATTTGGGGCTCCGCACGAATGATGGCTACCGACCGAGCAAAATGGGGACAGTATGTTGCTACCCTACAAGATGCCACTAGGCGTGATGACCACTGACTGCTTTGTCAATCAGGGGCTAAGAATCCAAGAAGAAGATCACCCTTCATCTCTACAAGGAGCATAGGCCTTCAACAAACACATGGCACATCCTCTTGTCGCATGCTATCATCTCCAGGCCTTTCTATGTCTTTCTCAACAATTTAACTTCTGTCACCCGTTCTCGTTTCTACGTGTTTGTCTGTCTACTTCTGCTGGTCTTACCCTGGGGATTCCGCAACAAGGACTGCCTTGTTATGATATTGGCAGATGTTCCACATATTATATCCTATAATCGCCAGCGTTCTTCTCGCCTCTTGCTTCACTGGTTTTTGTCTTCAGTTCCACGTTGGGGGACCTTGTCATACCACTTCAGCCCTTTTGTTCAACGCCAGTACTCATCTGTGAAAATCTGTGACTTTTCTTGGTAGTTTTTGAATTATTGTATACAGGAGGCCTAGAAAATGACCCAGGGTTTTTTTTTTCTTAGAGAAACGGAGTCTTACCGTGTGCATACGGAAAAATAAAATCCTTTTATGGAAGGTAGCAAACATAGCTGTTGCGATGAAGCAGTAACTGTTTAGCTGATCTTTTCCTTCCCTCCTCGTGTACATTATCTTCTTCTTCAACTCTGCTATCGGTGCTTCCATCAAGCTTTCTTTCTTCTGCATCAACGTTTACTTCTTAAATTTTAAAACAAATGATGTACAATGATGTTAATAAGTTTCTTACATTCACTCCATTAACTCATTCATTTCCTACAAATTTTTAGGTTTTATCCAGGCATCCATTCGTGGTCTTACCAGAACCCGAAGAGGGAGCAGAGAATAGTAAAACCGTAGCCTATAATGCATGATGTAAAAGGCGACTTACTAAGGACGGTAAGATATAACACTGGCTTCCACATCCTTTAAAAAAAAACTGAAGCCACGAAAACTTCAACAAACAAGACTGACAGATCAATTAAAGAAGATAACAAATTCAGCAGTCCAAGACTGGAGAGTCTTGTGGTAAGGAGGCGAATGACGCTGTGACAGTACGGACTGTTACGTCGGATTAACACTAAGGTAAAGGTAAAGGTAAAGGAACCCGTTACACGCCCATTGAGGCATATTGGGAATATGGTGTTAGGCCCATATTATCTTGACCGTCGGCACACGAGGGGTGATGTGGTCGGCATCACGCCGGCCGCCTTAACCTTCCCAGAGTAGCTCTGGTACCCATTTGGGGCTGGGTCGACCCAGGAGCCGTTTGTGGCCTAAAAATTTTCCGCCTCATCTGGGGATCGAACCATAGACCACTGCGCTAGGAAGCCAGTGCACTAACCACTATGCTACCGCGGCTCCTAACACTAAGGTGCTGCCACTTAATTATAGTTAGGGTAAGAATACTTAGCAAGATTAAACACTAAGTATTTGAGCGTGTCTAGTTAGCGTAATAACACTAGTCACAAATCCTATGAGTGATTTAATTAAAGGTTAAGAAATGACGTCATCGAACTTGGGGTAGAATTGCTCAGTAGCTAGGACGGAAGTTATGGTTTGATAGAAGGGAGTTAAGTGAGTTGGTTTTAGGCACGAGACGAGCGAGGCAGTGATTTTGGGGTTTGGACCATCTTGTAAGTTCGATGGCTGTGTGTTATTTCTTGGGATGACTGGTTTGTATACCACAGAAGCACATGTATTTATGAACTATTATGAAGTTGTCAGAGTGTGCAGACACTTAATAAAGGTGTTCATTCATATTTAATCCAGCTTGAACATATTTCCTGAACGTCAGTAGGAAGTGTCGTTTGTTTACATCAGGTAATAGAGAAAAGAATGTTACCATATTTTCGACGATCATGCAGCCTAAAACATAAACACAGTTACTAGTCTCCAAAAGAATCACCTGGGTTATGTTCCTATGCTGTAATCACCATCTCTGGCAGTCGCCAGTAAAACAACAGATGAACATTGATAAAAGATTCCACCCCATTCTCATCCTGTCACACTAGACTTGATTTGTCACCGTGACCAAGCCCGGTCACATCTAACTTGATTCGGTGCCGTTCCCGTCCACTCCCCCGGCCACATAACTTGATTTGGTGCCCATGACCAGCTCGTAACTGTTTATTTATGATGGATTCACCCATTCAACAGCTAGAGCATCAGGTATACTTGTTACAACAGCAAAATCAACTGCTTCAACAGCAATTGTCACAACAACAGGCAGCGAGTAAAACTTTACCTGATTCTCCGGATACTTCATCCAACACATTACAGTCCATTGCAAATACGCTCAGCTCCGTAACACAGAGTGCCAATTACCAAAACATTAATAACATTGTCAAGCCGTTTCACGGTGATGCTTCTCACTTTAGACAATGGCTTGTTGATATTGACAAGTTTGTGTCTTTGATCCCCTCGGCAACCGATGAGGACCGAAAGCGTGTTGCATTCTTCTCCTTCCAGTCATTGGTAACTGATTTCTTACGCCGTCGTGCACAACTTTTCCCTACAGAAACTTATGCTTCACTGAAGAAGGCAATGGTCAGTCGCTATTCATCCATAACGGATTGTCAGCACGCGTGGACTCTTCTTCGTAGGGTACACCAGGACAGACAGGAACCTGTACAATTTTATGCAGACAGACTGTTAAACTTGGCTGAAGATGCCTTCATTGATTCGTCTTCCACATCTGCAGATATTGATCTGCAGCTTGTTGGTATTTTCATTGATGGTTTGTCATCCGACGCACTAAAGTTGCATCTGATCCGCAAGGATCCTCAGACAGTCACAGATGCAATACAACAGGCCATCACAGAGGACAACGTGAAGAAACGCTTTACCAACCGTCTTGGTCGCGAGCCTCGTCGTGAACACCAATATGATGACGAACCGATGGACGTTAGCCATTGCCGCCACTCTTGGCAGCAACCTTCAAGGTCACCAATGCCTTGTAATAATGCTTCCAATTATCAGTACCAGCCTCGACGCCTTCACCATCCACCAGCGCCACAGGTCCATCAAATAGCTTCAATAATATGTTACACTTGTGGGCAAAGGGGACATGTCTCGCGCAGCTGTTTTCAGCGGCTACAAAGCAGTCCACAGCCTCACAGTAATCCCGTGCCACAACCATTACATTATCAGAACAGACAGCAGCGACCACGCCAACCTTCTTGGCTTCCTACCAATCCTGTGCCCTCCCCCCAAGGTCCTCCGCGTTCCTTTTTACGTGGACAGTCCCGTCCTGCACCCCTAATGAATCAGGGAAACCCTTGGGTTGCCCAGTAGTTAAGACCATACCGGGTAACTTGAACACATCCTCACATCGGTCTTTACAGACTAAATGTTTACTTTCCTCCCCACCTTCGGTGTCTTCCTCCTCTCTTTCTTATGTCTCTCCTCCTTTTGTCACTCCGGATCCTTCATCGTGTCTTATCTCCATCAACACGAAAAGCTACCGTGCTCTTGTTGATACTGGCGCAACTGTTAGCCTCATCCGTGAACAGTTGTTTCGTCAGATTCGTCGGCACGTAACATTTTTTCCTTCCTCTACTCCTTTGGCCTCCGTTACTGGCCAACCTTTACGTTCCATTGGAACTGCTATGATAAGCCTCAAGATTGGTTCTCAATCTGTTGTCCATCCATTCATTATTACAAGAGGCATGTCCCGTAACTTTATTCTCGGCCGTGACTTTCTCCTTCGTCATCACGCCCGAATCTATTTTGACTTGCGACAGATTCGCGTCAATGGTGAATACATCCCTCTTCAGGATGATATTCACATTGCATCCTTTGTCCGCCTCACTGCTCCTATTACCTTAAAGCCTCACTCTTTGACTATCGCTACTGGTCGGGTCAAACGATCCGACTATGTCTCATCTGGCCATTCTGTCATAGTGGAACCATTACCGGGTATTGACATCATTGATGACCCCTGCATCAATGTTGTTGATGGCATTGTTCAGGTTTCCATTAAGCGTGATTTTCCCGTCATGCTGTTAAATACTTCTGGGAAGCCTGTAACTGTCAAACGTGGTACAGTGATTGCTCACTTAGCATCACATTCTCTGCCTCATCGTACTTCTGTTCCTCCCTCCACAGAGTATGATAACCCCCCCCCCCCCCACTATTCCTTCCCATTTGGTTACTCACCCTCCCTCCTCACACCCCTCTACCATTGGTGCTGTTACTAATGCGCGTGTATCGTTTAGTAACTACCCTCCTCAGCGCCGTTCACTTTCCTCTCCTACCTTTACAACTCTCCCCTGTACTTCCGGTTATCGTACTTCTCCTCCTCAGCCTCTCTTCCCACAACTTTCTCCTTCTCCCTCCTCTTCCTTGAATGTGCCACCTACACGCCTTGCTCAATTAATGGAGCAAGTGACAACTGACTCCCCACATGCCAGTCGCATTTGTCAGTTCGTCAAGAATAATCATGATATCTTTGCTCTCTCAGACATGGAACTGAAGAGAACCAATACTGTAACAATGGAAATCCATACCACCACTGAAGTGCCTGTCTCACTTAAGCCGTACCACACTCCACTTAAGAATAGGGAGATCGTGGAGAAATCGATTACGGATATGTTGGCAGCAGGTATCATTGAGAGATCCCGATCCTCCTGGTCTTCCCCTATTGTAATAGTCACTAAGAAGGATGGTACTAATCGTTTCTGTTGCGATTATCGGGCTTTGAATGCCATCACCAAGGTAATTTCATACCCCCTTCCTCGGGTTGATGATATCTTGGCGACCGTTGGAAAATCTAAGTGGTTTACTACCCTAGATGCCCGTTCTGGATTCTGGTGCATTCCGATGTCACCGGAAGCCAAAGTGAAGTCCTCTTTTTGTACACATATTGGGAGTTACCAGTGGAATGTCATGCCTTTCGGCCTAAAGAGCAGCCCAGCTACGTATATGTCCCTCATGGATGAAGTACTGAAGGGCATGCAATCTTACGCCTTGGCTTATGTTGATGACATCTTGATCCACACTCCAGGAACCCTTGAGGATCATTTACTCCATGTTGAGAAAGTCTTTAACCGACTGAGGGCACATAATATTATGCTCAAATTAAGCAAATGTGCTTTCTTACAGACCGAAGCCAGATATCTTGGCTTCATAATCAACCAAGATGGTGTCCGTCCGGATGATGCTAAAGTGCAGGCCATCCGTGATATGCCCTCTCCTACTTCTGTTCGCCACGTTCGCGGTTTCTTAGGCAGTTGTTCCTACTATAGAAAGCACATAGTCAATTTCTCTCGAGCTGCTGAGCCTCTTATTGCTCTAACAAAAAAGTATGCTCGATTCCGATGGACTGACGTCTGCCAGGATGCTTTCAATTATCTTAAGTCTTCACTTACTAAGATTCCTCGTTTGGCATATCCAGACATTAGACGTCCTATGATCTTGTATACGGACGCATCTCTTCGGGCTGTTGATGCTTGTCTTGTCCAGGCCAACATCTCGGACTCTCCTCCGATTATTGCCGAAGTCCCAAACAAGATGCCTATTGCGTTCCTCTCTCACGCACTCAGTCGGTCTCAACAACGATGGACCGTTACTGAGAAGGAAGCTTTTGCCATACACTATGCATTGCAAAAGTTAGACTTCTATCTACGTGGTACAAAGGTTTTAATCCGTACTGACCACAAGCCTTTGCTTACTTGGTTAACAAAGACGTCTGAGCAACCCCGTAAGCTACAAACTTGGGCTCTGAATTTACAGAGTTATGATGCTACCATTGAGCATATCCCAGGAGAACATAACACTGTAGCTGACCTTCTGTCTCGGATTCCATATGATACTTGTACAGACCCCTCCTATTCTTCTAAACCGGATCCTAAGGCGTCATCAGACCTTGATGATAACGCCAAATAAATACTTGTCATAAATGCTGACTGTCCTCCTGTCATTTCTGATCATGAAAATCTCTCTAGCTCTCCTGATGAGCTCCTCTTTCCTTCTTTCACTGCGAAGGAACAACTTCGAGATCCTGCACTCCTGCAAATTCGATCTCAGTTTCAGCGTGACCCAAAATCTGTTTCTAATTACACTATTCAGTCCTCTGATAACGTTCTTTACTGGATTAACCCTAAATGTCCAGATAAACTCCTCATCTGTCTTCCTAAACATCTTATCCCTCGTGTTCTCCATGATTTTCACGATTCTAATGGCCACATGGGGCGAGATAAAACACGAGACATTATTTCTAAACGATATTACTGGTCTTCTCTCTATAAGGACGTTGCCGAGTATGTTGACTCTTGTAGAACATGCAAGCAGCGCAACATGCGTCCTCTGCGTATCCCTACCCAAATGATGTCTCTGACACATTTTCCAATGGAATGCGTCAGCGTTGATCTCTCTGGTCCCTACCCCCTTTCTCAGTCCGGTAATACCCATGTCTTGCATTTTGTAGACCAGTAATCTGTCTGGCCTGAATGTTTTCCACTCCGTGGCTCTTCCTCTGAAGATGTTACTGAAATCTTCCTTAATTCTTTTGTGCCTCGCCACGGTTATCCTAAGACTATTCTTTCGGATAATGGGAAGCAATTTACAGGTCGCCCTTTCCATTCTACTCTTGCAGCCCTTAATATCAGACATAAGATGACCAGCTTCTATAGGCCTCAGTCAAATGGTCGCAATGAAAGAATGCATAAGACTCTTCATGACATTCTCTCCAAATTCACAGCTTATAATCGGCAGTATTGGGATGTTTATATACCCCAAGCACTTGAGGCTCTGCGTGTCAATGTGAATGACACAACTGGTTTCTCGCCATTCTACCTCTTGTATGGCAGGGAACCACGTCTACCTTTGGATAATCTCCTTACTCCTCAAAGGAAATATATGGGCGATAATCCCATTGAGATTATCCTGCGACAAAAACGTACCGCCCACCAGCAAGTTCACCATAACGCTCTCAAGGCGTTTAAGAAACGACAGCGTTTGCTTGATAAGGGCACTCGCTTGCCATCATTCCATGTTGGTGACTTAGTCTGGTTTAAAAAGAATGTCCGTAGCGATAAATTTGATCATCGCTGGCTTTCAGGGTACAAGATAGTGAAACAGACAACACCGGTTACCTTCGTGATATGGAATGAAGAGCGACACCACGAAACTAAAGCTCATGCTACCCAGTTGCGACTAGATGTGCAACGCCCCTACACTGTCCCTCCTCATGCTCTTCCGTCTGGCCGCCCCGTGCGACAGGCTACCCTCCAGTATAACCCTTCCTCCTCTTCCTCTCCCTCCATGTCTGAACTTGCATCTTGTCCTCCTTCAGACCCCATTAGTTCTGCCCCTGTCTCCTTTATCCCTCCTCCTGCTCCACTTACATCTGTTCAGCCCTATGCTTACGATGCTTCCTCATCAGAATCTGATAGTCCTCCCAGTGATGATGTTTTACACAGACTCCGGTCTAGAGTAGTCCGTCGAGCTGCTGTTCCTTCCGCCTCCTCGGTGCCCTCTCCTTCTTCCCCC
Source organism: Oreohelix idahoensis (assembly GCA_024509875.1). NCBI lineage: Eukaryota > Metazoa > Mollusca > Gastropoda > Stylommatophora > Oreohelicidae > Oreohelix > Oreohelix idahoensis. Next base: position 114,653 of record JAMPIV010009069.1, read on the forward strand.
TTCCATATGGTTGATCATACCAGACGTTATCGTTCCTGTTCCACCTCCGAGGGTCCTATCCCTCTTCCTGAGCTGTACTCACGTATCCACTCCCGTGATGCTCGCTTGGCTGAGTTACCCTCCGTTACTCCAGGCCCCTCTCATGCTTCGCCTCAGCATGATATTATTGTACCTCCTATTACTGCCGCAACTCCTGTCTATACCTCCCTTCCTCCCTCTGTTCAACTCTCTTCTGACCCCGCTTTTCCTCCCTCTGGTTATTTTCCTCCACCTCCCTCCGACCTTGATACAGCCCCTGAGTCCAACTCTTCGGATGTTGAACCTCCTCTTCCTAGCTCTGATTGCTTTCCTCCCCCTCCCTCCGATCTTGACTCTTCACCCGATTCTGCTTCTTCTGTTATTGAGCCTGATGTACTTCCTCCCCCAGCTCGTTTTCCCTCTAAACGTCGTCATTCGACCTCATCTAGCGATTCTGCTCCCCTTCCTAAGCACCTTCACCAGCGGGCCGCCCATGTACGAACCCGTTTTCGTCGCTCCCGTGGTTCTGTTCATTCTCCTTACCGTAGTCCCTCTCCTCCGCCTCTCCCTCCCCCTTTCACACCTCCGTCCCGTAGATTGCGTGTTCCCCTCCGTTATCCTCATACCAGTCCGCAGCCTCCACCCCGACCCTCCCGTTGTGTTCCGTCCACTCCCGTAGTCCATGCCATTGTTCCTACATCCCAACCTACACAGTACGATCCTCGCCTGTTATTGTAAGCCATTGAAAGATTGGAAGCAATGAACATTTTTGCAAAGATGTTTACAAATTGAACTGCACTTACCTCCAGATGCCGTCTCCGGTCAGGTTGACATTTCCTGCCCTGCTATTATTTTTAGCATGAAGTCGACCCTGCTTCTCGTGTCTTCCGATGCAGGTCTCCTACACAATACCCTCCTGCTGAATTGCTTGATCCTGATGCTACCGTGAAGACCAATCGTTATGCATCCTTGAACATCTGGGTTACACACTTTACGCACATTTCCAGTTCAGATAGGAAAGTCCAACAGCCGTTATTTATGGAGAGCTGTTACATTTTCGTCCGCAAGAAAGACATCGCTGAATATACCGGTACATGAACAGTTCCCTCACGACATCCTTTCGACCACTGCTGATGGAGATCAACCAACTCAGACGATCTCTGCAGTCCTGATATATTGTAGTTGATGTAGTTCCCTTTTACACGCGTTAGCGTCATTATGTCACATTTTTTTGACTAATGTAATATTTGACCATCATGTATGCCCCTATGAGGTTTTTTTGTGTTTTTCTTGTTGCCATGTTTCTGACGTAAGATTTTACCCAGATTTTTTTTAAGGTTTACATCGTTCTGTTGTACTAAATAAAAGTGATTAACTAATGTACATCTTCACCCGCCACTAATGTTGGCATCATTCACGATTTATTATGTTGATGACACCATATTGCATTATGATTGTTTGAATTTTCAGTTATTGTTACACCGACACTCATACATGTGATTTAACTATTTGCCCATTTATATATTCTATACCATTGTCCATTGATTACCATGTTTCCATTCCATTCATTGTTTCCGGTTATTGTTACACCGGCAAAGTCATTTTTTTAATGAGACTTACCCATTTTGCCCATACTTTGCCACCACGTTTTGTGGTTCTATCTCCATTTGTTCCATTCATATTTTTTTTCATCACCCACTTCAGTGAAGTGTAGGGTGACAGCCATTTTGGGCATCCGCTATATTTTATGTGCACCCGCCATATTTTTTTTTTTTGGGCCAGTATTTTTTTTCCTTGCGACGTTAACTCGCTTGTCATGTTATTTTATGTTTTATGATTCGCACAAGTGTGAGAGATATTGATGACTGTAAACCTATAAAGCGTTTTGTTAGTTCGTTGATGATTGTTAGTTACTGTTCTATTTTGCCCATATTTTTTTTTGCCACTTATTAGTACTAATTGTAGCTACCATAACCTCCATAGTTTTTTTTTTTTTTTTTTCATGTGTCCCTCGTTTATGTTATGTCCATCAGTCCCTACCCCTTCATGATCGATTTTTTTTTGTGTGAAACGTTAATGGTGTTATTTCATCCATTATTCCCATCTATTGTTTATTGTAGTCCTTCTGACATGATTTATGGTGGGATACATGAATCCCAATAATTTTTTTTAGAGTTAGTAAATTTTTTCTAGGGAATAAAGTGTCTCCTACGGGATACACTTTAGTGGCCCCGGGCGTATGTGACAGTACGGACTGTTACGTCGGATTAACACTAAGGTGCTGCCACTTAATTATAGTTAGGGTAAGAATACTTAGCAAGATTAAACACTAAGTATTTGAGCGTGTCTAGTTAGCGTAATAACACTAGTCACAAATCCTATGAGTGATTTAATTAAACGTTAAGAAATGACGTCATCGAACTTGGGGTAGAATTGCTCAGTAGCTAGGACGGAAGTTATGGTTTGATAGAAGGGAGTTAAGTGAGTTGGTTTTAGGCACGAGACGAGCGAGGCAGTGATTTTGGGGTTTGGACCATCTTGTAAGTTCGATGGCTGTGTGTTATTTCTTGGGATGACTGGTTTGTATACCACAGAAGCACATGTATTTATGAACTATTATGAAGTTGTCAGAGTGTGCAGACACTTAATAAAGGTGTTCATTCATATTTAATCCAGCTTGAACTTATTTCCTGAACGTCAGTAGGAAGTGTCGTTCGTTTACATCAGGTAATAGAGAAAAGAATGTTACCATATTTTCGACGATCATGCAGCCTAAAACATAAACACAGTTACGAGTCTCCAAAAGAATCACCTGGGTTATGTTCCTATTCTGTAATCACCATCTCTGGCAGTCGCCAGTAAAACAACAGATGAACATTGATAAAAGATTCCACCCCATTCTCACCCTGTCACACTAGACTTGATTTGTCACCGTGACCAAGCCCGGTCACATCTAACTTGATTCGGTGCCGTTCCCGTCCACTCCCCCTGCCACAACGCATCCCAGTGAAAACCAAAAGGAGTCTGGGTTGCTGCTTCACCTTTTTTTCTTCTAGAAAAATTCTGAGAAAAACATGGAAAGATTTTGAGCTGATAGCAAGCGATGTAAAGACTTGGCACGCATTGCTGAATGGCTGTACTCCTTTGGAAGTTCAAAGGTAATGCATGAATCGAGGCTTCAAAATGCACACGAACGTTTTCTTGCACGTTGATTTAAAAAAAAGCAATAAACAAATATATTGATGAGAAAAATGCCCTACAAATATGCATAAAAAGCGTCGCAAAATGGCTAAAGAATATTTTGAAGCGAAGAAAGTATTATATACACACAAACAACTTTTTTATGTATCGTGTAAAGTGGTTCCAAGTGCTGACATACAAGTAAATGGGAGTGGAGTTGAAGACGAGCTGTCAACGTCATTTAAATGCTCCTAATGCATACGCAATACATAGCCTCTGATAGCAAAGTCCAGCTCTTGGCCTTCTCGTGTGTCGTGAGAAATTCTAATCCACATATATAAATTATCAGGTAAATGTAAAGCCTAACACATAAATACAATAACAGGAAAGAGAAATGGTAAAAGAACAGTGCTGTCACAATGACAGTACTCGAGATCCCCTTGTTTTCTACTTCGTCTGCAAATTGTAACGTTTCACGTTGATAGTAAAAGCCTACTGCATCACTACACGCTTTCTACAATAAAACGTGTACTGCATTTCTAAGAAAACCTTGAGCTAGGCACCCTGCGTAATGACCTAAATTAATACTTCCATTAATTTCATTTTATACACGGCGTGATGAAAAGACAGATGAACTTAGGATAGAGAGAAGATAGGGCTGAAAGCAGGAACGCATGCAACCCTAACACGCGTCTCGCGATATACAATTAATGCCACCCTCCCCAAGCGAAAGGCCAGAAGCAATACTTTTTTTTCTCAAATCGACAGTGATAAAAAACACTACCCATACGAGAGTTAGGTTTAAAAACTTACAAAACGCTTATTAGGAAACATGACATTCTACTGTTTTATGTCTAAAATCCTGACATTAGTCTGACAGTACAGCAGGACAGGTGGCGGTTCTAAACATAAAAAATAAAAAAAAACAAATACACGACTATCCTAGAAAATACATATTTTGAACGCAGCCACTTAGCTCCCTTAAATTTGTATATTTGGGTTCCTTAGGACTTGCTGACAAATAATATGTTAAGTGTTACGCAAATAGTCTAGGAATTAACAAATTATAGCCAAAAGAAATAGTGAGGGTGTCAGACAACACCAAAATCAGAATCGCTCAGTGGCAGATTTTGACACCACCATTGTACGGGAAATAGGTCCCCATGTTAAATCCTATTTGATTGGAGCGCAGTAAATGTAAGGCGAAACACGATTAGTCGGACTACAAATACTAATTTTTTGTTGTTAGGGGAAACAATAGTAGAGGTACTTTTTTGAAAAGCTGTGTAAACATGGCACGATTGGTTAGACCCGCCAATATAGTCAATTAGAAGCGTCAGTTCAGCACCACATTTTCAAATAAACTTTCTAAAGCAACAGTGCGTTGAGATTCAGCTTATATTTTTCTAAATAAAAGCCTGAGACAGCGGCAGGTCGGATTTTGTGCCATATTCATTGCCAGTCAACGTAATTGTGTATTATTTCCATGAATTGTGGTAAGCTTGAAATATTTGATATCTTTTTAATGAAAATTGTATGTAAATTGATCATTTATGTCTGTATATGTGTGTGGTTCAGTAGCGAACATGAGGCAAGGCATAAATATTGCTCCAACCTGAACAGAAAGTGTCGGAGAAAAGTAAAACTGCATGGAATTGCCAAACAGTACACTGACACCTATCTTATTGACTAGAAAGAACTTATGCTGGAATTGCAGAGGCGTGGTAACCATTAGGGAGGAGTATACTGGTGTAAATTGTTTCAGATGAAGATAGCAGTTGCCCTACCGCTCTGAACTCAGTGTTTGTTATGTATTGTGTTCAGTCTGGAAATAGATTATAAATTAGTTCTGAAATAGGAGGTACAACCTTCTTGTTTCAGGGACTGTGGTCCTAGTTATTGAGCAGCACCTGGTCTGAGCTTTGCTGAATCTAGAGGCTGACAGCATATTCCTGGGTCCAGATAGCGACCAGTGAGGTGTCTCCAGAACACAGGAAGCAATCGAGCAGAGGAGTCTTTTTCCTGCCGCCATCACGAAAGATAAGCTTCTGTGGTCAGAGGAGCTCAACATTATGTGTCCCCCTCTAAAATTGACATTATAGTAAAATAGAGGGACAATACCTTGTTTAAATTGATAGGAACTGGGAACTTTTCCCCATACTATTTCCAAGATAAACAAACACTTGAAGTCATGATGACAAATAACAACATAGCTTGAAAAACAAAACCAGTATTACCTCACAGTACTACTACACAACTGACACACATAGGATAATACTAATACAATATGTCACTACAAGGTTCATATTTATAAATTATGTACATATAAATTGTGATTACATTTGATTGTGATTCCTGGTTCACTGTGTAGTTGAATCAGGATATATATTAGTGAAAGTAATTAATACATATATATTTGAAACTTTACCAGTGACTCATTTAAGATAGTCTTATAGAGTGTTAAATGTGTGTGTGTGTGTCACAGTGTTGTCAAGTGTGGTGGAATAAATTAAATTGTGTATCTGTCTGTTGTTGTTGTGACTTACACTTCATCATTTACATAACCCTAGACATTCAACGTAGTCATCACAATATTCCAGAATAATTCTGACTGAGGTATAAATGTGGTAGCAAGTAAGGTTATCTGTAAAACACTACACCTATTAGATACAGATACCTTCACAGCTGATCTCAGTCAGTACACTAAGTCCCCTATAAGTATTTATATCATCCCACTTTACCACATCGTGGCGGTCCAGTTTTAACTAACAGGAGAAGGGACACATCCGAGTCTCAGCCGCTCTAAACCAGAATGCTCCGGGTCGATAAAGCTCATAAGCCTTGGATAGCAGTTCATCTAGGAGAAGAACAGCTCTGATTTCAAAACACCTTGCACGTAGGCTGAGGACAGTAAAAGGCTAAGGAAGACGACGCCACAGAAATGCTTGTTAAAATCGGATGCACTGGGCTACAGGCTGAGCGAAACAGTGTGACGTACTTCGCTTGATGATAAAGAAGTCCGCACGACAGAAGAAAGTTCCGAGAGACAAGCATCTTTTTTTTTCACAGATGCACTGTCAGTAATTGCAAGCTGAAGAGTCAGAATAATGCTGACCTGGATGACCTAAAAGCAACACTCCACAAACTATATCAGCAATTTAAAAGAGATGTGATACGATGGATCCCATCTCATTGCAACATTCCCGGAAATGAAGGGGCTGACAGATTGGCAAAGGAAGGTGGAAAGATAACTCAACGTGACACAAGCATAACTTGTGAAGAGGCCAATGATTTTATCAAGAGCAGATATAGAAGCAAGTGGGAAACAGCGCACCCAGCCACCAAAAAAATAGTGCATTATTATCAGCTCAACAGAAGTGAAGAAGTTGTAATCTTCAGACTCGCACAGGTCACAACAGATTGAGATACCATCTATTCAACACGTTAAAGATAGGAACTACTGATAAGTGTAACTGTGGCACCGATAAAATGACTGCTGAACATCTACTTCAAAGGGCCCAACATATGAGGAACAGAGAACGCGCATTTGGCCATCACCAGTACCATCCCTGGGAAAAAAAAAACTTTACGGACATATCAACACTCTCAAGCTGGCCACTACTATCTTTGAACATATTCAATTTGACGTCTGAAAGTATACGAAGAAGTATCATGCAAAGACAGACACGAGGAAATCTGGCTATAACAAGGCATCATTCTTCCCTGTGGAGAATAATGTGCCATATCGTGGCGCGCCAAACTTCCGATTAATGTACCATAGCGTGGCGCGCCAAACTTCCCGTGTGAGAATAATGTTCCATCTCGACGCGCCAAACTTCCCGTGTGAGAATGGTGTTCCATATATTTGCGCGCTAAGCGGCACATGTGGTAGAAATTTTTAGAAAGAGTTAACGATAATGGTTAATCATATTCTTGTGATTGTTGTTGTTCTGGCCCACGCACAATAAATAAGTGATTCTCATGCACGGAATACCTGGCTCAACCCCATGTGGGTTACAATTTGGTTATGTAGTGTTCTTTATTCTGCATAGCACAATACATTTGTTGTTTCTTCCACGCTGAAATTTGATACGTTTTCTTACGTCGTTTCATAATGCCTATAGCCAATGGCGTGCCAAGGGGGAGGGGAGTGGTGAGGGGGTGGTCCGCCCTGGGTGGCAGTCAGGAAGGGGGTGCCAATGAACACTATTAATATACTGTAGTACTTACTATTAAAATGCTACTTACTAGTGTGTTTCTTTATTAGGGCTGGGGGTGCCATAGGTAACATCATCCCCAGGTGCCAAGTACTTTAGGGACGCCTCTGCCTATAGTGTATATGACTGAGTCCTTTCAATTGTGTTTACTATATCTCAGTATATACAGTATATCGTTCGGAAAGTGGGGAAGGGGAGGTGGCGTGTGGGCTTTAGTGTCTTGCTTTTGTTTATTTTACTGCACACTTTTCTATTTCATTTATTATAATTAACTGTATTTTATTAGTTTTGTGTTTGTTGACTTAAAAAAATGTTTATTATAATTTTATGTGTGTGTATGTGCACCAAATAAGTGTGATACACTGTCTTCCCTCAGCATTTTACGATTGTTTTTTACATGAAGAAGAGAGCAAGTGATAATGTTCAGACTTAGAACCGACCATTGCTAACTCAAATGCCATCTGTAAAAAACATTGAAAATCTGACAGATAGACACGTGACCATGTGGGCAGGACAAACAAGCTGTAGAACACGTCCTACAAAACTGTCGGTTCCATGAGAAGCGCAGGATGCCAGCGTGGCCTTCTTCATCCCAGTTGAGGAAGAAACTGTGTGGCGACGAGAAAAGACTGAGACACTGTTAGCTTTATAAGACAGAGAGATGTGGTTATTTGAGAGCGAAGAAGAAGAAGAAGGCAGAGTACCGTCATCTTTAAATTCACCCACCTTTCCTTCGGACTTGGCTTTCCATCTCTATGTGTACATATTTTCTCACTCTGTTTGATAACTTGCTGCCCTGTCTACACTGCCAAACAATCGCTATCTATTTGACGTTTTGCCACGTCAGAAATCTATAATATATTCATCCGCCAGCGTCCTTAGCGTTCTTCACTGACTCGCAACTCATGACAACTGCGAGGGCGTCGAAAGACTCAAACACAGAGGACCATCATTTTTTTCTGATATGAGTCTGCGCCGCGTTGGCCACGCCTGCGTGATAGAGGGTTATATATTCTGGAATCATAAAGATTTGAGTTCGGTTTAGATACGCAGTATGGACATTTTTACAAGAAACTAATTTCTAAAACGAAGTATTAGTACAAAGATATAGTGCAAACTAACTCTTAACAGAAAAAAAGAACATTGTTCGTCAGAATATTCGAAGCATTTTCTGCAGTTTACATTTCAACAGATCCACCAAAACTTACAAGGAATTAAAGGTATGTTCTTGTTTGGTTTGTCTAACATCTGTTCAGAATAATGTGTCTTGTTCTCCATTGCGAAACAATCATCATTCTGTTCAGTTTTGAAACCTTCTAGACGTTAACTCTTTAAGTCCCAAAAAGCCGATATATCGTACTTCCTTCCAGACCCATTTGACCCAATGAACGTTAAATCGGCTTTCGTATCTTTTGCTCCTTTCTAGAGCTGTTTCTAATTTTAACAACCCAAAACGTCATTTCTGACAGGAAGTACTTTCATTTTAAATACCTCGCTAGCGTAGTGGTTACAACACTGCTCTGGCGACCGGGTGATACAGGATCAAACCCGGGCGACGGCATTTGAGGATTTTTCGTCGACCGGGATTTGGACTGGATTAACTCGAGACCTGGCGAACACATTTGAAGGAGTGTCGTCGACCAGGGACTGGCGGCTCCTGAGCCGACCCAGCTGCAATGGGTACCTCCGAAATCGGCGAGTATTTGCCTGAATGGGGAGGGACACCTGTCTCTGTACAAGAAATAAAGGGATACTCACGTAAAATCAATGTCAGGTTAGACATAAATAATAACCTGAGATTTCGCCTCGAGTATTAGCGGGCGTACGCAAAAAAAAAAAAAAACCTCGTATTTATGCATATGAACATTAAAAAAAATTTCTTTACAAACAATAACAATAAAAAAGCACTGTGGTGGCCATTTTTGTTTGGGCCAAACCCGGCTTTTTGCTAGGGACTGAAAGAGTTTTAAACTGGTCATCTACTATCATTCCCATTCTGACCATCAACATTGTTCTTACTTTTGCTATTTCACATTCTCCTTTTTATGCTAATTACCATTTTACTCAGTCTGTTCCTTTAAACTTTTTTTTGAGCAGCTGAGTGGTTAGATCGTTTGCTTCAGGGGGCAAAGAGACCTGGTTAGAAATAAGATTGCTGGTCGAAGTTGCGTCACACTCCAATCTACCCATCTGTAAAAATGGGTACCTGACTTTGTGCTGATTTAGGGAAAGCAAAGGCATCGAAGAAGGAAACTGGTCATGTCCACGTCATGAAGCTGAGACCTGGTATAAATGACGCCTCTAGTACTTCACTCCCCTACGAAAATATATATTACGGGACTAACTTTACCTTAATTTTTATGCTGATGTTGGTATTTTGGTGATAAAACATTGTGTAATATGTTGAAAATATTTTTATGCTGTTGTTGGTATTTTGGTGATAAAACATTGTGTAATATGTTGAAAATATTTTTATGCGTTCATCTCACAAAGTACATCTTGTAGTCCTCTAAAATTATTTATAATTGATCAACTAAAATGTTTAGTATTTTGGTGATCGAAAACCGTTCATAATTTATTATATCAATTTATTTTGTTGTTGTTTTTGTTCTTGTATTTTGGTTATCGAATACTTTTTGTAATTTACTATCGAATTTTTTTATTTTTTTTTTTGGTGATCGAATACTGTTCGTAATTTATCACCTAAAATGTTTTGTTTTTTTTGGTGAACGAATACTCTTCGTAAGATCCACCTAACAATGGTTATAATTTGGTTATTTAACGTTGTTCATCATTTGATCGTCTAACATTGCACATAATTTGGTTACGGTACCTGACGTTTTTCGTACTGCGGTCCTATAACACTGTGCGTAAATTGGTCATCTAACATTGCACATAATTTGGTCACCTGACGTTTTTCATACTATGGCCCTCTGACACTGTTCATAAATTGGTCATCTAACATTGCACATAATTTGGTCACCTCACGTTTTTCATACTGTGGCCCTCTGACACTGTTCATAAATTGGTCATCTAACATTGCACATAATTTGGTCACCTCACGTTTTTCATTTCATAAATTGGTCACCATTCACATAATTTTTCATCGTTTTTCATACTGTGGTCCTCTGACACTGTTCATAAATTGGTCATCTAACATTGCACATAATTTGGTCACCTCATGTTTTTCATACTGTGGTCCTCTGACACTGTTCATAAATTGGTCATCTAACATTGCACATACCTCGTAATTTGGTAACCTCATGTTTTTCATAATGTGGTCCTCTGACACTGTTCACAACTGTGTCATCTAACAGTGCACATTTTGTCAACTGACTTTTTGCGGTGCAATAACGTTTTTTGTAACTTCCTCATTTATCATAACACGTAATCCGATCCACTAACGTGTTTCCTATTGCGGTCCAATAATACTGTTTGAAATTTATTCATCTAACATTGCACGTAATTTGGTCACCTGATGTTTATATATATATATATATATATATATATATATATATATATATATATATATATATATATATATATATATATATATATATATATATATATATATATATATATATATATATATATATATATATATATATATATATATATATATAATTACTATATCTACGCTATGGCAGGAATTATAAAATTCATCCAAACAAAAGTATGATTTCATTATCAATAAACAGAAGAATAACAACAGGCAACCCCAACCCGATGTTGGTTAATAATCCAAAATGGCAACCAAAGTTGTACACAAAGTAAACCCTAGAAAAAATAGATAGGAAAAATCCACAAATGGGTACTAGGAATTCTAAACACCAAATTCTAATCTGTGTCCCCGGTCGACAGTCCCCAGTCTCAACTGAGACGACTGTGATCTAGGCTATACAAAAAACACCCCACAACAAAAGAATACATCATCAAAAAAATAAACCTCAACGAATGATGTAGAGAGGTAAACACCCTCTTATAAGCACAACCAAGTACTTCTTGAAAGATTAATTAATTTCCGCGCCACACGTCTTTGAATTCAATCCTCTGTCTGTCTGTCTGTCAGAGAGGTAGTATCCTGTACACTTCAACCAATTATCTTGCCAACCCTGTGTCTTTCCGACGAGGACAGAGGGAAATATATTTTCAGTGTGATTCAATGATAATTAACCCTGATATCCCGTGAGTTGAATGAGTCCAAACTCAGGTTTGCGCAAGCGGTGCGGCTTAATATACCCGAGAGATGCGGCGAGTTCAATGGTGACTGGGCGTATAATGAACAGGGCCCACCGGTCTACAAACGAAGAGAGGATGGGCGCTGAAGTTTGGTGAGCTTGAATGTTGGTGGTCTCAGAAGTTTAGCAGCTACAGGAGCATAGAGTACCAGCAGCTGGGTACTCAACTCTGCCTTCCTGGTAATGGTTTTTAGGATTTAACCAACTGGTCCCACATCGAGAACTTGATCAAGGCTATGATACCAGACCTTTGACTTACTGTCAAACGCGTCAAAAATGTTCTAACTTGTGGTCAAAGAACTCTCTATCGCCCAACAAAGAAAAATGGGAGTGAACCTGTCCGATTACAGTGACAGACCAATTGCCCCACTTTACAACTACAGAAGACCTAAAAAAGAAATGTAATGGCGGGCTAAAAGTAAAAAAAAAAGAATTTAGGGGGAATGGTATCTCCACCCTAGGGCCAAAGTTTCGAACCCAACGTCACACAGAGCAAGAAGACAACCCGCGACAAGCCTATATGTAACTTTTGCCATGTGTAGTTCCCGGTCCTCTCAGATGAGACAAGGTAAGAATATAACTGTTGCTTCCTCAAAGCGACTAATATGAGGCTGTGAATGAAGCTGTGAATGAAGCTGTGAATGAGGCTGTGAATGAGGCTGGCAACCTCATCATGTAAAACAAATAGCTACAGAAACCAGCAATGTAAAACATTTGAATACTTTGTGCAGGCTTCTTGCAAGGGAAACACGTGTAGTTGTGGCTCCATGTGGATCGAAAAGGAAAAATGATACTTTCATCTCTGCCAGATGAGCTGCTACCTGCAGTTCCGCCGACAAAGTGGTGAAAATTCAAACAAACTGATATTTGACCGATTCAATGTACAGATTGGGTTCCTATCTTATACAGTTCACGAACGAAGAGACTTAGAAAGCTAATCTCATGAAGTTTCATGCGAAAAAAAACAGTAGATCCCAATTTTGATTATACCGCACTTTTGAACTACGGCGAAAAAAGGCAAGTCCAAAATTTCGAAGCTCACGAATTATCTCCCCTCCCACCTTGTAAATCACCTAGAAATTTACCAAATAATTGTTATGATATATCGGAAGCCACGATTAACCGGTGCCAACCACCCCACCCCCTTACTCTCAGATCACGTGAAGAGTAACTATGGTTCACTCAGTGTGAGATAACCCTGATAATTCTTACAGCAGCTTAAAATTATGACCTTTTAGTGCAGATTAGTGATCTAGCTTTAGTTATTTGTTCGTTGTTGGGAATTTGAGAGTTGTTGATGATTAAACGGCTTTGCCTGCTGATCAGATCAGATAATGTACTGAGATTTGTTTCGGCAATTCAACATGTAGCACAAATAAAATGGCACAGTTTTTGAAACATTCAAGACGAGAAGAAGGAATTAAATCCAGCTTCTGACACGTGTGCAAAAAACTGACCATCCCAAGATGGCACATTTTTTCACAACATCATGACCTTCGATTTTTCAGTGTTACACTGGCGTAGATACTGGGCGTTGCTCATTGCTATCGTGTCGAGTGAATGGTAATCTTTACCTTTAGGCTAGTAAATTATAGAGTGAACTCCTCTTGTAGTATTTGTCTTGGCCTTTGTAAATGTTACGGTTTATCACTCCAAGTGAAGGTCACTATAATTTATTAGTCTTAAGGTAACGATTACTGAGCGAATCTTTGTAGATGTAACGAGAACGTGACTGTCTGTCATACGACGACTTTGCATGAGGAGATCATATCACAAGTGAATACAATGATTTAAATCAACTCGTTGTATCAACCATCTTTGAGAATCAAGGAGCAGGGAGTGAGTGTACAAGGGTAAATAACACAGATGACACTGGGAAAGACTAGAAACCGGCTGACCGGGTTGGCACCCCGTAAGCTTTAAACAACCGCCATAAAACCCAAACATGATAGATGCGCTCTGAACAACGGCTGCAATTTCCATGTGCCTGTGGTAGGAAATTCTCTACTCAGAGAGGAATGAAAATCCACAGAACGAAAAAGGGGGGTAGGAGTTCACCAGGGTGAGATCAGCAGCGCTCTGACTCGACGGGTAAGACGTTAGAAGAACTCAGCCAGGAGTCAATCCACAGTGCTGAGTACATTCAAGTTGATCTGCCTGATGATGATCTCACACACTTTTTGCACGGGAAAAGAGATGAGAAGAAGCTGGAAATCTTCGGCGACATAATATATCTTCACTGTCGCAAAGTGTTTGGAGTCAGGGAGGCAAGGGAAAGTAACCCACCGCAAAAAGTAGAAGATAAATTACTCGTAACAACCGCAATAATTTGTCTTCACTTTGTTACGTTCACAATTGCCTCCTCAGAATTGTGGATTTAAAGCTGCAACCAAGGTGGAATTGCTCTTGTTATTAGTACTATTATTATTGTTGTTTCTAATAACACTAATGCCTCATCATCATTATCATCTTCACCCTGCAGCACCCCATGGAGCATAGGACTTCCACAAACTTAAGCCAAGTTTTCCTGACCCATACCCATCGGGTCAAGGTCTTTTCATGTTTTGTTCATCTCTATCGTGTCTGTTTCCAGTTCTCTTCTCTATGTTTTCTGCTGTCTCCCTCTACAGCTGGTAGCCTGGGAATTTCAGTACAAGGAATGCCTTGTAAAGCCATCATCAGGTGTCCTCAGTGTGTCCTATTCATGTCTAGCGTCTTCTTCTTATCTATAGTTTCATTGTGTCTGTTGCCTCCCCTTAGTTCTTCAGTAGTGGCCCAACAGTGGCCAAAACTTAAGTGTAACTAATGTGAGTATTCAAAGGTGTCTACCTTCGCACAAGATTACTCTTGGCAGAGTTGTAGACAGAAGGTTAATGATGCTTCTACCTCGGGGCATCTGGTTTTGTGTGGTGTGCAGATGTGTTCAGTCAAAACAATGTTCATACAAAAATAACAGGGCAATCCACATAGGACGTCAGTAAACTCACGACGTATAAAGTCAATGATTCTTGTAACAGCCGTTGACGTTTTTCTCCATTATTTATTGTGGACGCCACAGTGACAAAATGGTTACGCGAATATGTAGGCACATCAAACAGTCATTATCACAGCAACATTCAATACAGCAATAGACGGTAGACAGCATTACAATGATGAGTCAGATGCATGTTATATTTCATAGTGCTGTAAATGTAGTCAGGTGAAAAACTCCATCCTTTTCTATAACAGCCAGGAGATAACCAGATGTATGAGATCAGTTCACTCTCCTTAGTCTGACTTCAGCAAGACAGACACGTCTGCCGAAGTATAAATAATGTCCTCAAAAATATCCTCTAGATAATAAAGGTTTTCCAAACCTAGTTCATTTAACAAAGTAGCAAGTAATGGTCCTTGGTACATGCATCAACCGATGCAGTACAATGCAGCGACATGTGAGCTGGGAAAAAACATCTCGTGACGACGACTTTCGAAGACAGGCTATGAATCGAAATCGCTCACGACCCAAAATCGATAGAGTTAATGAAAAAAGTCAATTTACCTTGCTTTCAAGAAATACAGAAATATCACGCCTCCCGGCATGTGCAATACACTAGAGGTATTATCCCGAATAAACGAAATATCCATAAGAGGACTACACATCCCTGACAGAACAAAAAATAGCGGAGATCCCCTCTTCAACGAGGCATCTCTTTCGCCATTCCAAATCGCTCACTCCACTAGTGGTGGGCGGAAACCGATCGACCAAAAAGCAAGACAAGTCATGCGCAGTCCAGCGCAAAATGACCACAGCTCAAAACTTAACTGCATTCGATACCAACGCGAGAAGACAAATGCTTACCGAGAAAAGTGACTATAAATTTCAAGCAGTTGTTGCCCTTGCGTTATAAAATAGATATTGAAAAAAAACGATGTTGCGAGAATTTATCACGCAACATATCACCACCTCCTCCCGATAAAAAAAAAAAATGTGGAACATATTTTTTTTTTTTTTTTAAATATCAAAGAGCATGCGATAAGCGGCTCAAAACGCACGAATTATGCGCTGATAATTAATTAAATTGCCTAACATGAGGCTAATTATAGAGTGTCTGGTGAGGATATACCTCAACAGAAAAATAAATATGTCTCAAAAAATATTCACATCGGGGAGGTGTCACCAACACACATCACGTTAGCATGTAAACACAATATACGTATGCAAGTTACCATAATCATCATTAAACAGCATACTCTAATATTGTCTTTAAAAATGGATGTACAAATCTGATAGGAAAATTTAAATAGTAAATTCTTTGACATGTAATGACATAAGTACATAGTAAAGTTAAACTACATGACGATCCAGGACATATGCTCTGGTATTCCGAGGGTAAGTACACAATCTAGAACTCGTCATGCTTGATACTAGTAAGGTAAGTCCTCAGCTCAACAATGACATTCTGAGAAAGTACAAGCAATATAATGCTAATTAATAACTAATATGCTTCATAAGGTACAATACATTATTAATAATTGTGGCTGTTTAGTAAACTAACGGCCCTTATATTAACTACTCAGTCCTCCTCTATCATTTTAAAAAACGAACAGAAGAAGATGACAACAAAGCACGATAGTGTGTACATATAAAGTAAGTACAGATGTGCTAATCTATTGTAGAAATATAGGTGTGTTATGACTCTGTAATATATGGAAATATAGGACAGAAGTATTAGTTGGAGTCATGTGGGCATCTAGACAAAATGTCAGCCATCACATTATCCGCACCACGGATAGCTCGTACCGTGAAGTGAAAAGGTTGAAGAGCTATAGCATATCGAGTGGATCTCGAACTCTTCAAATTCTTAGTCTGAATAGCTGTAAGAGCTTTCTGATCAGTCTCTAGAATGAAATGTGCGCCCAGGAGGAATCTTTGTAGCTTTAGAATTGACCAAACCATCGCTAACAACTCACGGTCTAAAACCGAGTAGTTCCTCTCTGCCGCATTTAGTTTTCTAGAAATGTACATAACAGGATGCAGAGTATTTGCATATTCTGCATCAGTGCTGCTCCAATCCCAGTGGATGAAGCATCACTCCGAAGAACAAAAGTCCTATCAAGAGTAGGTAATCTTAAGATGGGAGGAGAAGAAAATATATTCTTGATTTGGTCTAGTGAAGATTGGCATTCTTCAGACCAACGGACCAGATTAGGCGAACCTTTCTTCAACAATGTTGATAGAGGTGCCATGATCGAAGATAAATTTGGAATAAATCTCCCATAAAATTGAATTAAACCTAAGAGACTCCTAACTTGTTTCTTCGTTTTAGGAACAGAGATGTTCAGTATTTTGGAAGTATTGTGGTCTTCTGTCTTCAAGAGACCATGACCAACACGATGACCCAGGAAAGAGATTTCACCAAAACCAACAAAAGCTTTAGAAGGTTTCGCTGTCAAATTATTCTCACGTAGAGTGGACAGTAAGTCATATAACCCTAAATAGTGATCTTCCCAGGTATCACTGAAGAGACAGATGTCATCTAAGTAAGTATGCGATGACATCCGAACGATGTGACAGAATTCGACGCATCATGCGAACGAAAGTGGCAGGGGCGTTCATGAGACCAAAAGGCATAACATTCCATTGAAATAGACCCCTAGGTGTAGAAAAAGCAGTAAGAGGTTTGGCATGCTCTGCTAAAGGCACTTGCCAATAACCTTTAGACAAGTCAAGTTTAGTGAAGAATCTAGAATTAGAAAGTCTAATCAGTAGATCTTCTAACAAAGGCATCGGTTCAGCGTCGAACTTTGTGACCTGATTCAATTTGCGATAATCAACGCAAATTCGTATGTTCTTATCCTTCTTCCGGACAATAACCATGGAAGAAGAATATGGTGAAGTCGATGGTTCAATTATATTTAATTGAATCATTTCATCCAATTCCTTTTCCACTTGCGACTGAAAGTGTATAGGAATAGGATACGGCCTAACCCTAATTGGATTATTGTCGGTAAGAATTATGTCATGTTCTATGACATCTGTGTGTCCAGGAATGTCAGTGAGAACATCCTGAAATGTTTGTAACATCGACGAGACTTGTCGATGTTCGTCACCAGAAAGATTAGGAGAAACAGAAACGTTTTTCCAAGATTCCGTGGAATGTAATGGAACCACTGGAAGGGGAAGATTGACATCAGAGAAGGTAGATTCCTCATCCTGTATGACAGACAGGGATGAATAATGACCGTGAGGTGCAGGAGCATCATCCGTTGCCTGGAAAATAGGCAGCAAATAGTCCGGACGTTCGTGAAATTCCGAAAGCATGTTTATGTGGAAAGTTTTATGCTTTCCATCAATATCGACCACATAGTCAACATCGGAAATCCGAGAGACTATTGCATACGGACCTTTCCATGCAATAAGAAGTCTATTTTCCCTACTGGGGAGTAGGACGAATGCTTTGTCACCTGGACAAAGTTGTCGTAGACATCTATTCTTGTTAGCAAACTGTCTTGCCTTCTCTTAAGCAATTTCTGATGAAGCAGTTGCTAGCTTACATGCCTCAATGATCTTTTGTCTAAGAGCAATGACATACTCATATGAGGATTGAGTTTCATCGCTAATATCATCGGCAGTGATGAGATCGTGTAATAAAGACATAGGGCCGCGTGGACGCGCGCCAAAGACAAGTTCGAAGGGAGAAAATCCTGTGTGTTCATTAGGGACTTCTCTATAGGCAAAGAGAGCCGCGGGTAAAACCCTGTCCCAATCTTGAGGATGATCTTCAGTTATCTTACCAAGCAAAGTCTTGAGCGTTCTATTCAGACGCTCAACTAACCCATTAGACATAGGATGGTAGATACTACTGAGAGATCGTTCAATATGTAAGGTAGACATTACCTGTGACATAGTGTCAGATATGAGTTGAGTGCCATGGTCTGACAATATTTCTCTGGGGAACCCCAAGCGAGAAAATATCAACCAAAGAGCATCTGCGATATCTGTAGTAGATATGCTCTTAAGAGGAATAGCCTCTGGCCAACGTGTGCACATATCGACACATGTAAGGATAAACTGATGTCCTCTGGCCGACTTGACCTTAAAAGGGCCAATAATATCTATGGCCATTTTCTGAAACGGCCGAATAGGAATGTCAGCAGCCTGGATAGGCGCAGCATGTCGTGGTCCTCTAGATTTGACCTCCTGACATACCTTGCATGATCGGCAGTAAATACGAATGTCCTTATTGACAAAAGGCCAAAAGAAAGCCGCAAGGACTCTCGACTTCGTACGGGCAAAAACCCATATGTCCAGCACATTGCGAGTCATGAGCATGTTGTAATATTTGCACTCTCATGCTCTTGGGAACAAGAATTTGCGAATGTGCCGACGTAGTCGAATCTTGTACCATACGTACAAGTACGCCGTTTCTCATTGCAATCCAAGATTTTCTATTTGTATCCTGATTCGGATCACCTTTCTTCGCAAGAACGAAGAATTTTTTTAAAGAAGGATCTTCTTCTTGCAATTTTATGAAAGAGTCACGAGTGATTACTAAGTGACTATCTTGGCTATCAACTTCATTATCACTATTCAGTGAAGTTTCGGGTGTTTGTAGAGCTTGTGCTCTTGTAACTACTGCATTTGTAGCTTGCATGTTATTATCTTCCCAAGCAGCAATCTGCTGTGGGGTACACTCCCTAACTCCGTGAATACGACCAATAATAAGGTCCGCAATAGGATTAGGTAAGAGACAAGCATGCACATCTCCAGTAAAGAAAGGAGTGGCAATGCGAATTACAGCAGCAGTAGGATATTTTTCTAGAGTGCCGCCAAATGTGACACATTTATTTAATAACCCTTCCTGTAGCACAAGATGGATCTACAAGCGATTGTCTAACACCAATAGTGGTGCATCCGGAATCGAAAAGTAGTGAGACCGGAGTATCATTAACAAGACCCTTATGTAGAATTAAAGAACCCCTCCCGTCATGCGCAACAGCAGCAGGAAGAGCGGGAAGTGGGTGACCACAACTCAAAGTAGTTATGGTACCCGGTTCGAATAAAGTACTGCATTGGGGGCATTTGTTTGCTCTCTCAAAGTCAAAAGCAGAACCAGTGACAGCGTCAAAGTTTTTACTATCAACAACATGATTACAGGCTCCCTCAGTTTCCTGTTGTACAGCATTAGCCTGCTGATATCTCTTTTTTTTTGTGTTGAGATCTACCCCGACTATTATTACCTCTGAAGTTATCAGAGTTATTATTATCTCTGCAGTTATTATTGTCTCTATTGTAATTGTTATCCTGGTTCGAATTCCAGTTTCCACGATTACTATCATGTTCACATTGATGCGAACATCTATTTGTTTGGTTCTGAGGTCTTCGGCAGGAATAACCTCTATTACCATATCCTCTTTTGAAATGCTTATAATTATTAGGGTGATAGTAACGAGTACTATCAGGTTGTCTCCAATTTTTCGAAGAAGAATCACCATGAAATTGGTTTCCATGATTTTGACAGAAATTACCGCTACTCTTTCTATCAAAATTTTGTTGGAATCTACGAGCAAAGTTTTGGCCATACGGAGCTGCCGAAGCAACTGGTAAACCTTCTTTCACCTTAGAGTTACCCATGGTTATGTGTGGGTGCGCAGTTACGTATTGGCAACAGAAATCTTCCATTTCTTTTATTGTTTTAGGTTTACGTTCATGAAGGAAAGCAAGGAAAGACTCATTGACAGACGACATGATTTTGTCTCTAAGTATTAAGTCCATAAGTCCTTCATAAGTTTTTTCCGTCTTAGATAGTTCAACCCATCGTGAGAAAGTAATGCGTATTCTTGCAATAAACTCGGAGAATTCAACTCCATTTTCAGGTAACATGTTTTTAAATTGTAGACGATAGCCGTCTTCGTTAAGCTGATATTTCTTTAACAAAGCGGCCCTGACAACCTCATAATTGTTCTTGTCAGGTTCATCCACCATATTTAATATACTTAGAGCTTTACCTGTCAGTATCCCTGATAACTGATAAACATATTTTGCTTTGTCTATGTTATGAGCTGTACATGCTTGTTCAAATCTGTCCAGATAGAACATTATGTCATCACTGGAAGGACTAAATGTTGGTAACTTAATCTTAAAAGTATCATTATTAGCCTTCCCAGAAGATGAACCCTTGTTTGAATCATTACCATTACTCATGCTCGTCAATTTCAATTTCTCCAACTCTAAAGCTAAGAGTTTTTCTTCATGTTCCATTTTTGCTTTCCTCTCTTCAGGCTCTCGTTGTAGCTTGCTTTCTTCTGCTTGAGCCTCTTTTTGAAGTCTTTCATTTTCAGCTTCTTTTTCAAGTCTTTTATTTTCAGCCTCTTTTTCAAGTCTTTTATTTTCAGCTTCTTTTTCAAGTCTTTTATTTTCAGCCTCTTTTTCAAGTCTTTTATTCTTTATTCTCTAGCTGTAGCTGGAGTTTTCTCTCCTCAGCTTCTGATTCCCTTTTTTGTTTTTCCATTTCCATTTGGAATCTTTTTTCATCCACCTGCATCTGCAGTTTCTTTTGTTCAGCTTCCATTGCTTTTATCATATCGAGCGGTTGCAAATTCTTCTAACTTATCACCAGTCTTCCCAAGCAATTTACCCTGCTCAATAAAGTGCTCAAATGTAGACATGTTGTCTAACATATGAGTCCAAAACCTGAAATAATTAACTAATTTATTTCAAACCTAAGTGTAACAAGTCTTAATTAAGCACTTGTATATTCACATCACCTTATATTATCCCAGTCTCTGTGGGAAACAAGTCTCCAATCAAAGAACTTGTATATGAAATATCAACAATCAATTCTTGATCATAAGTGCACTTCTCATTCAATAGTGCACGACACTATTCATCATTCATTTATCATCAGTGTAGTAGTAACAGTGCATTAGCATAGCCCATTAACTAATTACTATAACTGTAAACAATGACTATGTAAACACATGCAGAATGTAAACATTGAAAATGTAAACAATACAAACAATGTAAACAATAACAATGTAAACAATAACAAAGATCAGCAACAATACAAAAACGTTCGCAGAAATCAACTAAAAATAAAGCAGAAATTAATGAAATATCACAAAAAATGTGACGATATCTGCGCTATAATTAAACAAAATACATGACACCACAGTGTATAAACAAAAATGTTGTATGAAACTAAATTATAGACAAGAGTAGGCTAACAAATACAAACAAATCAAAACAAAACTAAAGAATGTGAAATAATAACGAAAACAATATTAAAACATGTCATCACAGCTAACATAAATAGCAACAGAAGTCGCTTAGCAAATTCCAGTATCGGAAATTTGCAAACCCTACAGAAAACGCTCACAATAGACGACCTCTATGACGTGGCATAATCTAACGGAGACACCACCCAACCGAGAACCCGCTGAAAAAATAAACATATAAATATACAAATAACATATAAACATATAACATATAGAATGATGATACACAGAAGACTCAGCAGAAGTATAAGGGCACAGTTTACATACAAACAGGCCACTTAACTTATAGGCTTCCAATCGTAGAACAGCAGAAAAAACGGATGTCAATCAACGTCCTAAAGAGCGAAGCTCCAACGATGATGGCACATCTGAACTGCTTCCACTGCTAACACGATGGTACAAGAGCTTCTGAAATACTGTGTGTTGAGTTGTTTCGGCACTTGACCTTCTCAAAAAACGACAGCACTGGAACCTTGACAGCAGCAACTTGCTTGACTTGCGTAAAAGATAACAGCAGTCCGAGTTATCCGGCAACATGTAACAACGCCGGGTACTGTCAAATTCTTGTTTCCGTCAAAAAGTTGAAATTTTGACTTTTACCGGGCAACGCCGAGTACTTTGAAAATTTTGAAGATGTTGACTGTATTGAAGAATGTTAATTTCTTGAAGGATGATGATGAATTCTTGTTGAAAATGAAGTGGGTAAGGGACCCCGTGTTTGCTAGTACCAGAATCAAACCAGCTTATGGCCACCAAATGATGCGTGATGCCATATGATGATGGATGGTATCCGCATGTCTGGTTTTGTGTGGTGTGCAGATGTGTTCAGTCAAAACAATGTTCATACAAAAATAACAGGGCAATCCACATAGGACGTCAGTAAACTCACGACGTATAAAGTCAATGATTCTTGTAACAGCCGTTGACGTTTTTCTTCATTATTTATTGTGGACGCCACAGTGACAAAATGGTTACGCGAATATGTAGGCACATCAAACAGTCATTATCACAGCAACATTCAATACAGCAATAGACGGTAGACAGCATTACAATGATGAGTCAGATGCATGTTATATTTCATAGTGCTGTAAATGTAGTCAGGTGGAAAACTCCATCCTTTTCTATAACAGCCAGGAGATAACCAGATGTATGAGATCAGTTCACTCTCCTTAGTTTGACTTCAGCAAGACAGACACGTCTGCCGAAGTATAAATAATGTCCTCAAAAATATCCTCTAGATAATAAAGGTTTTCCAAACCTAGTTCATTTAACAAAGTAGCAAGTAATGGTCCTTGGTACATGCATCAACCGATGCAGTACAATGCAGCGACATGTGAGCTGGGAAAAAACATCTCGTGACGACGACTTTCGAAGACAGGCTATGAATCGAAATCGCTCACGACCCAAAATCGATAGAGTTAATGAAAAAAGTCAATTTACCTTGCTTTCAAGAAATACAGAAATATCACGCCTCCCGGCATGTGCAAATACACTAGAGGTATTATCCCGAATAAACGAAATATCCATAAGAGGACTACACATCCCTGACAGAACAAAAAATAGCGGAGATCCCCTCTTCAACGAGGCATCTCTTTCGCCATTCCAAATCGCTCACTCCACTAGTGGTGGGCGGAAACCGATCGACCAAAAAGCAACAGACATACGGATGTAATGCATTCAAAATGATTAAATCAACTTTAGATTTGGCTTTATAGAAGTAACAAATTTAATAATAAATTACAGTTAACAGTTTAAAAAATGAATAATTCTTTAATAAACATAATCATCATCGAGTGATGTTATGGAGTATTGGGTAAGAGGTCACTTGGCAGCATTTATGTTTCTCCTTAGCTGCCAATCAGGTTTTGTTCCAGCTGATGTTTGGGTCTTTGCAGATAGAGGATTGGATCACACTCGTCACTGGTCAAGTATGAAAGTTGTAGCACGTTCCAAGAAGTGTCAAGGAGTAACTACCAAGCTGGCCCCGCGTCTCTAAAACCCATATGATGATGGCTCCTAGCGTCGACTTAGGGCCACATGTACCCTCACTTGCTCCAGAGATAGTACCCTCAACTGGTACCATCGACTAGTGTCACAAAAGAAGAGAACAAATACCCTCTTGAGTATTGCGTTCTCCGAAACATACTTATGTATCCCCCTCTTTCTATTCCACCATCCCATCTATCTCAGAACTTAACCTCGATGAGAATTAATCTTAATCCCATTGAGCGAAAACTTTCTTTACATTTAAATTGCATAGATGTATGTTTAACTTTACATTAGTTGAAAATGTTAATAATATAGATTGAATTTGTTTTCAATTACATCTACACTGGTTGAAAATGTTAATAATATATTAAGTATGTACATCATTTCTTTCATCATTCACTTCCTGCTACATTTGGAACTTGGGACTACCTCTGCTTTTAGTCACAAAACGTCTGTACGTGTTCTTTTGGGGGCTCTCTCACACCTTCAGCCCTACGGCAGTATCATTTCCTCTTCATTTTTCTCTCCGACAGCTTATTATTTGGCAATTTTTTGTCCTTTCATTAATTTTTGTGCTCTATGCTTAATCTTGTAGGGTGAAGTCTCTAACACTCCACTCCCCTACGGAAGTATCTGCTATGGGACTATCTTTATATCTTACATTTTTGCTTTACCACTCCTCAGACTTATTTACGTTCCGCCAGGTGAACTGTGGCATTATCGTAACAATACCCGGTCATTATCACCGGTCAGTGGTAATACGTTTGTCTCATTGAATCAGTCTGACAACCTTCGATAGGAGACGATCCTCGTTTGACAATATAGTCTCGTATGATGATGAATGGGATACCGTATTCACACACAATGATATATAATGAGATAATCGTTTCACGGGACCCTCGCTGTGTGTGATTATCGCAGATAATCTGGCTGGCCAAATAATCTTGACGGAAGGCATTTAGACAGGTAATCAGTTCACACACTTGTTTGTTAGAGGGCACAAGATGTCACCGGAAATATTACGTCTTATTATAGAGGTCACGCGTGAGAATATTAAATTTTAAACTCGCGTAGGAAATTATAAATTTAAACACCCCAGCCCATGTAGTGCAAGAAGAGCTTACGATTGGATTGAAGTGAGAGCCGGAATATACAATGAATCTCATTGGCAAGTTTGCCAGGAAGTACAATCTGTGATTTGAACTGGAAACTGAAAATAAAATCTAGCAAATTCAGAGACACAGAACAGACAGCTTCGCAATTTCAAACGAGCAACTCCCAAAAAGACAGGAAGAGAAGGATCGGACCTAGAATTCCATACTTATAAGTGACAGATCGAAGTATTTGGGAAACTTAAAACCTTAAAAAGTAAGCCCGCCTTTATGAATACAGAGACTGGAAACCTAGGAATTGGATCATCAGTCATAAGAGAAATAATATCCTAGACCAAATGATTCATAGAACTCCGTCATAAGAGGAATTTTTCAGACGAAATTGATTCGAGAGCATAAGCACCGAAATTGCTTGTGTTCATCCGAAACCTATGCGAGGAGATTGTGTATAACCCAAAATTTTTGGGGTAAGTGTAACATTTATTTTACAAATGTGAATTTAACATGTTTTTATTGCTAAGTGGTTATATATGAGGCTGGGAACCTCAACATATGAAAACAGTATATTCATGAACCACTACAGAAAGCATGGTGATTGTTTCTGGCTAGTCGTGCAGAAAAGCCGACAGCAGAGGTGACCCAGACTTCGACTGGAGCAGTGATGAGTGATGATTACATCACGTGCCTCAAATGTATCATACCATTTTGTGAGATATATGTAACTTGTTAATGTTAGTTCAGACACAAATCATTATTCGCGCTGTCCAGACACACTTTCCCAGTTAATACCCAGAAGAAAATTGGTGAATTTTATTCATCTTTCATGAGTTGCACTGTGTATACTCAATAATTTAATTCTTCTGAGAGATTACCATTGGTGGGTGGACAACGAGAGGATGCGCCTGTTAAGCTTCCAACTCAGTGTACGTAGCAGAGGCATTTGTCTTTCTATTTTTCTAAAAGTACGTGGTTTTAAGCTATCAGACGGTTTGAAGTACTAACCTTATTACGCCGCTAGTTTGAGAGAAGAGCATCAACACTGACCGCTTACATGGGACGAGTTATGTGGAGAAGTGCACTCATCACCAAAAAGAAGTGACGGAAACCACGGCGACAGGACTCATCACCACAGCAAAGGGACAGGAAACAAGATGGGCAGAGCATTTCAGAGAAACTCTGAACAAGGAACCACCAGAGACACAGTTGAATGTTCTTGAGGCTGAAAATGATCTAGATGTTAATACAGACATTCCATGAAAGGAAGAAATCATCACAGCAATCAAAGGGTTAAAGAACGGAAAAGCTCATGGCCATGATAACTTAAACGCAGAGCTATTTAAGACAGACCCTGAGCTAGCAGCAGAACTATTAGAACCACTATTTGCACAAGTCTGGAAAACAAGGACAACACCAACGGCGTGAAACAAAGGAATAATTGTCAAATTGCCCAAGGAGGGCGACCTTGCAGACTGCAACAATTGGAGAGGAATCACTCTTCTCTCAGTTCCCAGCAAAACACTAGGCAGGATAATTATACAGAGAATTTCAAAAGCAGTAGACCACAAACTTAGACCCGATGCCATCACAAGAACAGCTATGCTATGGACCCCTGAAGGAAAATGAAAGGGAGGCTGACCAAAATCAACTTAGCGGAGGACTGTGGAGGCTGAGATGCAAAGAATGAACCAGAGTTGGGACACTGTACGAAAGATGGCCACCGACCGAGCAAAGTGGAATCAATTTGTTGTTGCCCTACAACATTTCCTTCTCTGTAACTCTCCAGCATTCCGCACCATAGAGAAGCACAGAAAGCATACAGCTCTGATATAATCTTAATTTTGTGCTTGTGCTGTATTGAGAGGACTTCCAGATGTTGTTTAGGCTAAAAAAAGCTGTTCTTGCCTTATTCATTCTGATGTTGATGTCTTTGCCTGCCCAGCCGTCTGGTGTTACTATGCATCCTAGGTATGTGAAGGTGTCTGTCTGTACCAGTTGCTGATTCCTTACTGATATGGGCTCAGGGTTGCTCCCATTGAGCGTCATGACCTCTGACTTCTTTAAATTGATGTTCAAGCCCACCTGCTGGCTAAACTTATTAAGTCTATCCGTTTTTTCCTGGATGTGTTGATGTGAATGTGCTAGTAGTGCAATGCCTTCTGCAAATTCCAGATCTTCCAATGTAGAAAATGTAGTCCATCTTATTCCTCTTGGACTGCCCTCTGTTGTCTGGCGCATCACCCAGTCTACGACTGTTAAAAATAGTGGTTGATAAGGGGCATCCCTGTCGTACTCCTGTCTTCACCTCAAAGGTTAAGTTGCTCTGCCCAACGCTATATGTAAAGTTGGCATAGAGGCTTTTTATGATGGACACTATGCAGCTTGGAATTCCATAAGCCCTCAGTATTTTCCATAAACTGTCCCTATGTGTGCTGTCAAAAGCCTTTTCAAAATCAACGAAATTAATGTACAGCTGTCTTTGCCATTCTGAGCACTGCTCTATAATGTTCCTGAGAGTGAATATATGATTTACGCATCTTCTGTTCTTTCTAAATCCTGCTTGTTCTTTCCTCAGTTTGTGGTCTACTGCTTTTGAAATTCTCTGTATAATTATCCTGCCTAGTATTTTGCTGGGAACTGAGAGAAGAGTGATTCCTCTCCAATTATTGCAGTCTGCAAGATCTCCCTTCTTGGGCAATTTGACAATTATTCCTTTGTTCCACTCTGATGGTGTTGTCCCCGTTTTCCAGACTTGTGCAAATAGTGGTTCTAATAGTTCTGCTGCTAGCTCTGGGTCTGTCTTAAATAGCTCTGCATTTAAGTTATCATGGCCAGGAGCTTTTCCGTTCTTTAACCCTTTGATTGCTGTGATGATTTCTTCTTTTCGTGGAATGTCTGTATTTACATCTAGATTGTTTTCAGCCTCATGAACATTCAATTGTGTCTCTGGTGGTTCCTTGTTCAGAGTTTCTCTGAAGTGCTCTGCCTATCTTGTTTCCTGTCCTTCTGCTGTTGTGATGAGTTTTCCTTTCTTATCTCTTACTAATGTAATATTGTTTGCACCTCGTTTTCCGCTGATGAATTTAGTTATTTTGTATACTGTGCTTTGTTCATTTCTCAGTGCTGCCTCTTCTGCCTGTCTTGCAAGATCGTCTAGGAAATTCCTTTTGTTGGCTCGGGTTTGGCGTTTAACTTCCTTGTCCAGCTGACTGTACTGTTCACTATATAGTTGCTTTAACCTGGGGGACTTTGCTTCTGTTTTCTTTCTTTTCATTTCCTTTCTCAGTGTTATGGTGTTTAATGTTTCTGGTGTTATCCAGTCTTGCTTCTTCCTTTCCTGGAATCCCAAGCATGATTTGCTGCTTTCCTTATATATTGTTGAAATGGTGTTGAATTTCTGGTCTATATCATCAGTCAATGTCTTTTCCTGACTTTTGACAAATTGATATCGTTTCTTTATGTCAGCCGCAAAAGCTTTTCTGGTAAGGGGGTCCTTCAATTTGCTGATGTCAATCCTTTTCTGTTACAGTTGGTCCAGCCCTTCTTAGTTTCACTTTCAGTTTTGCTACTACTAAATGGTGATCACTTCCCACGTCTATATATACATAGATATATTTACATCTATAGAGCCATTACTTATAAGAGGAATTTCGTTAGATAACACCAACTGGGGTCTTGAATGGGCTAAAAACCATTGCTTAAATCCTTCACAAAAGGCGACGGACAGATATAAGTTAACCATTGCTCAGCATTACGCCGCATGGTTCTTGACTTCTGAATTATCTTGTAAATCTCCCTTCGGATAGAAGCGTCATTAACCTTCTATCTACATCTCTGCCAAGAGTAATCTTGCTCGAAGGTAGAAATCTTTGACAACCCATTTAGATACTCTTGAGTTTTGGCCACTGTCGGACCACTACTGCAAAGCAGGGGAGGCAACCCGTGACATCTATATAAGAAACTCGCATACAGCAGTCACCAGCGCGTGCAGTGGTGGTTCATAAAATCATCATTCTATATGGGAAGGTTGCCAGCCTCAAATGACATGGACATCCACTCAGCAATTTTCACATATTAATATTCACATGTCAATATATACATATTATTTCACGTGTTAATAATGCAAAACAGAATTATTGATATACAACTTACCCCAAATTGACTTTGGGATCACAGACTTCTGGCTCAGAGATAGAGTTAATGCAACTTGTTGAAGATGCCTCTTACTCGTGTTCTGGGGATGTTACTTTACAATAAGTTCTCACTTTTACTCCGTGTTTCAGATTCCTCAGGTTCCGGTTTTCCTTGCTGATAATAGTAGAGTTTTCCGGGGCTTGTAAGTCCTCCAACAAGTCCGGTCCAATAAATGGATTCTGATTCTTTTCTTAACTCTGCCAGGTCTGATTGTTTTCTTGACGAAGTGAATTTTCACAGTGCTATAAACTGCAAAAGTGTCACGTTTTTATTCCCCTTTTCGTTCCTGGCACGTGTTGTTTACTATTAGACCAGGCCACAATCAGAAATGTTGTTATGTTTACATCTCGGGTGCCGGCCAATAATTTCAAACATGCATGTTTAAGATGGGATTTATTCAAAAAATTTCCTCATAGGAATTCTGTGTGTTATTGTAAAGGTCACGTCTTCCTTATATGACAATCGTGACATTCGAATATTCTCGTCAATGATTACGAATACCACTCCCTATATTATCACAAGTAATGTCTTTGTAATAATTCTGCCGGAAGCTTATTACAACATTCCGACTGTCAAGTGCATGTCTGTAATCTGTCCGCAAGCAGATGATTTATCGCCCGGCACGCCTTAGGTAAACACAACGCTCTGCTACTTTGCGAAAACTGACCATCCCATCTGGGTTTTTTACCTGTGCCTAATCTTAGTAAAGCCGAGAAGCTTAAAGCTAACATGACGAATTATCACCGAAGGGAGTGTAAAATTGATAAGAAAATGGATAATACTTGACAGAAAGTAGGGAAAGGAAATGTGTTGACCACTAGAAAATTCACGCAATTTAGTACACACAAAAATGTAACTAAACACTACCGGAGTAGACAAGAGATCGATCCAAATTCCGTGACACACTGGCACATGACTGGTTCTTGTTATCAGTTATACATTAGTGATCTTAATGCCACATAGTTGCCTTTAATTTCGTTTACTTCTTATTATTTACTTTTTCTTGTGTGTGCACGTTGCGCACGTTAAAAATCCTTCGGCAGTTGGAAATCGTAAAGAGTAGGGCATACGACTGCTGCCCTGGCAAATTACAAAAGTTATGAAACCTCCCACCACAAAAATATTTATAGAATGGTTGACTCCTGCATTCACACAATAGGATCCTCGCCTGTGCTACGGAGTTCGTTCACCGTGCTGAGATCCTCCTTGTGTGATTTAAGGGAGGAGAGCGGAGCACTGACGGAGTTGTCTGTACGCAATGAAGACGGTCCTTAAAAACCAAAAAAATCCTTTTTCTTCCAATATTTCTTCTACCACTGTAAATACTATAACTACTACTACTACAACTACTACTATTACTACTACTACCATCACTACTGCTGGTGCTGCTGCTGCTCTTCAGTCATTCGTTCACCACCTTTCATCTTCCTGAAAAGCATTAGTCCTCCTGTCCTGTGCCGTCCGCTCAAAGTCATTCCACGTGACTTTGTTATCCCTGTCATTTATGACGTCAGTTCTCGTCTCCATGCATTCGCTGCTATTAGAGCTAATTTATTTTCTTCTCGATTCTTTGTATTTTGTTATGAACTGTGGAGCTTCGCCGTTATAAACTTTGCCTCTATCCGATCTCTTCTTTTTACACATCTCCTTGTTTCTCTCCTTCTATGTCTTTCAGACACAGGTGGTTCATCTGCTTAGTTGTCATCCTCACGGTGTAAAACCTCGAATTACTGACACAAACGTTTAGCATTACGAGCGCTCGGGCGTTATAAATCTTTAAACCACTTGGGAATTATTTCCTTAAAGTTGCGTCAAATGAAAGCCTAATTTGATATTCCGCTACCAGTGGATCTAAAAAGTGGGCAAGGGACATCATCTTCAGCTGCAATCTCCGCAAAGAAAGTCAGCTGCAATGGATCTTCAACGTTTTCTGCCTCTTATCTTGATAGACTCTTTCCTGTCCATCTCTTAATGTTATCTTCCCGCTTTTAGCACTGTCTTCCTCTTGCACGTCTGCCTTCAACTCTTCCATACATAAGGGTCTTCAGTGTCCGGTGTTATGTCTTTTTACATGGCCTAAATATTTTAGCTGTCTAATTTTCATCCCCTTTATTAATTTTCTTTTCATCCTAGATTTTCTCAGACCTCATTATGTTTTTCTCTTTCCGCGAGATACGCCTCATTCTACTGTACAAGTGTAAAAGCCCGTCATAAGACGGGAATTAAATTCAAAAGCACCAATACCTAACGGCAATTTTACTTATTCAAAAGAATTTAAAAAACCACTGTGCATCACCACAGTTCACGAACTACGTAGCAGCAGCGAGGATCCCAGTGTGTGCAAAATAATTACAACACAATAATAACTTTACTACAAAAACAAACTTGCCAATTAACAGGACTGCACAACTAGACAAAAAAATGGATCTGGTTAATTCAATTCAGGCAGTAACACTCAGCAATGTTCGCCGGCCCCTCAATTTGAACCAAACAGATGCATAAACTAAAGAACGCTTCTGAATTTTTCTCGACCATACATAATGAGGTATTGAGAAAAAAAATTCCCGTCCCACCAACCTCCCACTACTACAGAAACATAAATGCACAGACATACATATAACATGTAAAAAAGAACCCTGGCAAACAAGATTATCAGCATCACAGGCTGTATGTAATTATAAATTTACTTATCTGTTATGCCAGTAAAAATATTCCTCCTGGTAATATCGTCTTCTTCGCAAGGAAACGTGCTCGAAGCTCCTTGTCGACCAGGTTAGGTTTAGGCTTTCAACAACAGCTCACTCGAACTGGACTGCCATTTGGTCCTTCAATTTCTTGATAATACGCCATCTTCGGGCAGAAAACTTGAAATAAGAACTCGTAATTTCAAAGGAAAGTCTTTTCCTGTAGATAACTTCAGCTTTGAAGTACACACTTGAAAATATTACATCAAATAATGTCCATTCAACCCCACACAGGTCAGCAGACGTCAGGTACCGCCATCTTGGAAATTTCAGATATATTCATAAAAATGATATCCAACGACTTGAAACAATCAATATATATTTCAGGATCTCTGGCTTGAGGCTCCCATTATTTTATACTCAGATCCTTTGGCTTTGGCCCCCATTTATAGCTGTTGCGGGGTGTTTTATATTAGTAAAATAGTATTACACTACTCAGGTCAAGTTCATGTAGGGTATGTAGTTTGGACCCCGCACACAGCCTTTCTCCACCAACATAAATGAATACTGTCAAAGGCCAGGCTGGACAATTCACATAGACAGTTTTATTGAACACAACGATGCTCCATAGAGATATATTGATATGCGTAATAGCTTAAGGCGTCAACTAGACCGTCCTTAGCGTCGCTGTACAGTCTGCAACGGGAACAATGTCCTCGACATTTTCATGCAGATTTATTTAAAGTTCACAACTCACTTGCATCATATTCAGAATTCCTTTCTTATAATAAGCTAGTATCGACCCACAGAGGTGTATGGGTGATCTAGAGATCGAACACTTGAGGAATCTGTAAGAACGTAAAACATCTAGGAGCTCGACACACATGCGTCCGTCCACCTTGAAACACACACAGAAAAGACCTAGAAAGATCCTTCACTTTTGCTAACATCGACCGAATACTTTTGCTACTACGCCCAAAAGGCAATGACGTAATTCCTGTAACCCAGGATACCGGTCATCAACAAATATGGTCCTAATCGAGCCGTATTTGATATCGACAGATATGTTATGAGTTTTACTCATTCATTCATAACCCTCTACTCCCAAAGGAGTATAGGCCTTCAACAAACACATGCCAAGTCCTCCTGTTACGTGCCATCATCTCAAGTTCTTTCCACGTTCTCATCATTTTCACCTCTGTTTCCAGCTCTCTTCTCCATGTGCTTCTTGGTCTACCTCTGCCTCTCTTGCCCTGAGGGTTCCAGAACAATGACTGCCTTGTCTGCCTTGCCTTTTGTATTCTTATTTTGATATCGCTGTCTGTCCCTCCAACTTTGTCTATATTACTGCCAAGATATGTGTACGATTCTACATCTTGTATTGGTGTTTCTTCCAGTTCAACCCTGTTATCATTACCTGCATTTATTCTCATTATTTCTGTCTTTTCCCTGTGTATTTTCAGACCCGATTGCTGTGACCTATCATCGAGTGTTTTCAATTTGTCCTGCATCTGATTACGGTTATGGGACAGAAGAGCCAAGTCATCAGCAAAATCCAGATCATCCAACTGCTTAGTCAGTCCATTGGATTCCATTTCTGTTGTGTGTTGTCGATGATCTCATAACCCAGTCTATTGCTAGTAAGAAAAGCAATGGAGACAAGCGGCATCCCTGTCGCACTCCTGTTCCTATCGCAAACGGTTCTGTAAGCTGTCCTTCGTGAAGAACTCTGCATGTCATGTCTTCATATGTTTTCTTTATTAAATTAATGATCTTCAGGGGAACTCCATAATGCCTCTTCAATTTCCAAAGTGATTCTCTGTCTACACTGTCAAATGCCTTTTCGTAGTCCACAAATCCGATGTATAGTGGTGAATTCAATTCCAGACTTTGTTCAACTATTATCCTCAAAGTGAGTTTTATTCATAACACTCATATGTTGGGCACCTTTGAAGCAGATGTTCGGCAGTCATTTTATCGGTGCCACAGTCACACTCATCAGTAGTTCCTATCTTTAATTTGTTGAATAGATGGTATCTCAATCTGTTATGACCTGTGCGAAGTCTGAAGATTACCACTTGTTTACTTCTGCTGAGCTGGTAATACTGATCATTTTGTGTGTGGCCTGGATGCTCTTCTTCCCACTTGTGCCTGTACCTGCGCTTGATTAAACTCTTGGACTCCTCATAGGTTGTATTTGTGTCAAGTTGAGGAAGTTTTCCCCCTTACTTTGCCAATCTGTCAGCCTCTTCATTTCCAGGGATGTTGCAATGAGAAGGGATCCACTGTATCACGACTCTTTTGTACTGCTGACATAGTCTGTGAAGTGTTACTCTTAGATCATCCAGTTCAGCATTACTTGGACTTTTCCGCGTTGTAATCACTGACAGCGCATCTGAGAAGATAGCTACTGGTCTCTCTGAGCTTTCTTCTGTCATTAGAATTTCTGATGCAGTTTTTATGGCCTCTGCCTCTGCTCTGAAGTTACTTGAAAATTTCCCTTTGCGACTGCTATCTTTTTTTTGTGTGCCATTGCTTAAGCTCAGGAAGACTCCTCCATTAGTTGCTGATCCATCTGTGTATGCATGGATCCAGGTGTTGCTTGGGTAATGTTTCTCTATATATTTTGTGGTTAGGACTCTCCTTTCTGTTTCATTTTGGCTGTTCTTTCTCTCAATACCAGGAACGTTTTCTATCATTTCAGGGAAACACTGTTGTTTCCAAATTGGTAGCTTGTGCGCAGTACGTATTGGCGTAGCTGTTGATATTGCGTTTATGGGGGTCTGCTCTCATCTTTGTTTTGACTGTCTCTACAAAGTTGCTTCGCTTAATTGTTTAAAAGTTAGCACTTGTCTCATGTTTTTTAATGTAGCTTTGGTCATTCCTATTATCTTCTTGAACATGGTACACAAGAGACCAAAATAACCATAACGCATTTTGCGCAAGGAAATGCTACTTTCAGTGGATTCTAAGGACATGCTACTATCAATTTCGGCCTATGAAGGAATCATAAGAATGTTCATTGTACACATTTAATGTAGCGTCCTATGGGCAGAAGGGTTAAAGCGTTTGCCTCTCATGTCAAAGTTACCCGTCGAAATACGGTAGGGTTACTCTCCAGTCTACCCAACTATAAATGGATACCTGACTCTGATCTTGAGTTAGGGAAGGTAAAGACAACAACCAAAGGAACTACTCATCATACCTTTTGAGGTGATTTATAATATTTACATGTATATGTTTGACATAGTAACACCTGATGGCGGAACAAGCAAGGACATTAACAACAGAATGAATAAAGCGAGAACAGCCTTTGCTGTTCTCAACAACATTTGGAAGTCTTCCCAGTAAAGCACAAACACCAAATTAAGACTGTATGAGAGCTGTGTACTTTCTGTGCTTCTCTATGGTGCGGAATGTTGGAGAGTAACAGAGAAGGAAATGTCGAAACTGTCCTCCTTCCACACAATCTGCCTAAGAAAAATTCTCCGAATCTTTTGGCCAAACACCATTAGCAACCAAGAACTACTTATTCGGAGTAACCAGGAGGACATGCACACCATGAGATGCAAAGAATGAACCACAGTTGGGGCACTGTACGAAGGATGGCCGCCGACCGAGCAAAGTGGAATCACTTTGTTGCTGCCCTACAAGACGCCACCAGGCGTGATGGCCGCTGACTGCTTTGACGGTTGGTGGTTATGGATCAAAGAAGAAGAAGATGTTTGACGTGTAGTTTTACCTAAATTATGCAGACCTATCACACCATACAGGTCTATAAACTTGGGAAACTTTTTGTTTTGTTGTTATAATAACCGCTCCAGTAAACATTTCAGTATACCCGGTATTATAATGATTTTTTTTTTTTTTTTTCCGTACGCCCGCTAATACTCGAGGCGAAATCTCAGGTCTAACCTGACATTGATTTTACGTGAGTATCCCTTTTCTTGTACAGAGACAGGTGTCCCTCGCCCTTCAGGCAGATACTCGCCGATTTCGGAGGTACCCATTAGAGCTGGGTCGGCTCAGGAGCCGCCAATCCCTGGTCGACGACACTCCTTCAAATGTCCTCGCCAGGTCTCGAGTTAATCCAGTCCAATTCCCGGTCGACGAAAAATCCTCAAATGCCGTCGCCCGGGTTTGATCCTGAATCACCCGGTCGCCAGAGCGGTGTTGTAACCACTACGCTAGCGCGGCTCCCATTATAATGATAAGAACAGATATTAATTTTTCACATACATAATGTTACAATCATCATGTGTATTATTAAAATATAACATCAAATTGAGATACAGGTTATATAGGCGTATAAGGTGCATTATTAAAATACAAGATCACATTGATATAAAGGTAAAATAGGCATATACACTCGCACACACTTATTTCTGCTAAAACTCTACTTTCATTAACATAATAACAAACGATCCAACGTGTTATATATACTTTCATACTTACTAATATAGTAAAGTCTATAAAACTTCATTTCCCTACATCAGTATCTGCTTTGGGAGAACCTACCCTTACACATTAGATATGACCAGAGTATGGTATCTGTGCTTTTAACCAAGACTCCTCTCATATACAGAGTGGTCACTGTTGACCAGAATACTCATTTCGACAACACTGTCTTGAGGCTGTGGTTAAGTTAGTCAAAAGGGGGTACTTCGTACAATCATGCAATGCATTTAAGAATTTTGACATCAATTGAAGACATTTTCCAAACCCAATCATGATTACTCCCCTGTGGCTTAGCGTTATGCCACAGTTAGCAAAATTGTTTCCCTTACAATACATCGACAAAATGTGCTGAAATAAAAGACAAGAAAAAAAACAGAGAAACAATTTCTTTGAGCACAGCACCCAAAAGCAAAGCCCTAAAAAGAACTGTAAGCTTCTATTGCTAGCGTAGTTAGTCCTAACAAGGACTTCTAGCTGAGATAATGCTGTCCAGGATTGATGTTATATAGTGGTGGAAGCCATCTTCCTTCGGACACAAGGCAAGATATAGACATGAGGATTTATGTTAAGCATAACATTAATCTTAAACATTCATCAATTTTAAATGTACATTAAGTCACTACGGTATTCTGTAAGTTTATAAACATACCCTCAGACCAGTGGTACTTCGAAGTCTGCAGCTGCTTGAAGCTTCGATACACAAATCGCTGACAATAGCGGTTTGTTGTGGATTCTCAGTTATCTTGTTGTGCTAACTATAAGAGTTAGCCCTCTGGACATCTTCTCAGCTATGTCAGATCTTGAATTGATTCTGGGAAGTAAGGAACTGTGTCTGAGACAGGGCCTATATACCTAATCTCAGGTCTAACGCAGCTTTTTCAGAGGTCCACGCCTGAGTTCACTTTTCCTCTTGTAAATTTTCTTGGGATTTCAATGCTGTTGTGAGAATTTACCGACAAAATCACAATTTCCTCGTCAAATACCAAAGATAATGATTTCTCACTGTGGTGGGTTTTGATGTTATGAATTGTTGTTATGTATTATTATTGTATTAAATGAGATCAACTATGAAGGTCCCTGAATTTAACAAATAGTATTTTAACTTTCCAGTCTAACGCAACTTTTTCAGAGGTCCACTGAATTTCATTTCACTTTTCATTTATTTTAAATTTTTAAAATGAGATTTCACTGCTGTTGTGAGTTTTGATGTTACCACCGACAAAATCACAATCGTCAAATAACCAAAATTATGATTTCTATAAGGTATTTTGATTAAAATGATTGTTGTTCTATGCAATATATTAAATTATTATTGTATTAAATGAGATCAACTATGAAGGTCCCTGAATTTAACAAATAGTATTTTAACTTTCCAGAGTACCTTTCCGCTACCACCCTTTTGATCTCATTCAAAATTAATCTATATTATTATTATTAAAATGACTTCGTGTAGTGTCTAGGGTTATGAAGGTAGGGTGTAATGTGCAATAACCAACAAACATACAAACAAATAGTGTATTATTCACAACCACCAACAGTACTACAACAATAACATACCAACGACACTTTAAAAGGCTATCTTGTTTAAGACCGTGGTTGAAATTTATGTAAATACAATTTTTTCAATTTATTATCCTGATTCTAATTTATTTTGAACCAGGACTGACAATCAAAAGTGAAATCAAAAGAATTATTTACAACATTCTATTACACCGTAGATCTTCTGTCCATACATACAATATTATTCTAATATAAGTGTGTAGTTGTAGTCTTCTACTTTGAGGTGATACTGGTAGTAACTCTAGGTTGTTGGTTATAATCACTCCCTTTAAGTATGTCTGTTTTCGTTTGTCACTTGTGGAAATAGTAATACTATGCACAGTTTTCTTTAATATCACTTTCTAGTTTTTTTAGTTCTTTTAAGTTCTTTTAAGTTCTTTTAAGTTGAGCTGCCAGGTGCCGAACAAGAACTTATCTTGGCAGGAGAATACAGGTAGAACGTTTCCTCTGCTCGCTTGAAATCTTTTCCACCTTCTTGATAGGCAATGGCCACTAGCATGGGCTCGAAGTATACAGATAGAGTCCTGAATCGAGCAGTTCTCAGGCGTTTGGTACTACATTAACGTCAGTACCCAGGACCCACATTTATTCAATGAAATACACAGTGAACGATGACTGGCACACTTTCGATCTGCCGTTCTGTCCAGGCTTTTGAGAAATATGGTTTTCACTGCACAAGCCTGATCTCATCGCTACGTGTCAAAATTTTGTTAGAAAATGGCGTCCCCAACTAATGCTTTTTCCCCAATATCAACTACTCTGGCCAATGATTACCCTTATTTCACTTGTAAATAAAGTCGTTCAAAAATACAATTCAATTTTCTACTACGTTACTCGGGTGATATATGTTTAGTACGAGGTCGGCCAATAATATTTCGTCTCACTTCAAATTCCACCCAATCCCCTTCCTCGTACCATCTTAGCCTAGCTTTCACCTAATTTTTTCCCAAAAAATATGCGATCCAATCTAAGCAGATATGACTTGACCTGACAGTATCTCTGATTCTCTATGTATTGTTTTATCAATATTTGATTATTTAATGGACTATTTAGATAACTAACAACATATTCTTGGTCAGCAAGTCTTCAGGTACACGAATATACGATTTTTATGGGGCTATGTGGCTTGGTTCAAAATTCTATCTTTTTTTCTATGTTAGTTGTTTATTTTTAAACTACCTCCTGTTCACTCCTTTTTCCATTTACTTACGAGATAAATACGAGTGTCTCTCGTAACACGTCTAGAATTACGTCATTCACAATAAGAGCTAAATGTGTTTCCATGACCGTAGTGTCCACATTTCTAACTTTTTCATCGTATTGGGGAAACCCCTAAGGCAAAGCGTGCAAGTTGGTTGTAGATTTAGAACCAATTTGAGACGTGATTTGCGTGTGTTATCCAGCCTTGCCCCTCCTTTCCCTAAATGCAGTTAGGCAAATATTTCTTAGAACTAGGAAAAGTGGTTCGTTTATGTCAAGGACGAATTTGAAAAATAGGGTACCGTTTTGTTCGGCTTATGCGTTAGCAAATAATAAGCTGAAGGCGTAGGCGACAACTTACGATTCTCGCCTAAAATTTTTAGTACTATCCTATCTTGACTTTATGCACTATACTGTTATAATCTAATTTAGATATTGTATTTAGAAGCTCACCACACATCTCCCCACTTAGAACAGACAATAATATGTCAGTTCCTACTTTTAAATACACATAGATAAATTTACTATCTATGCCTGGTGACTACTCTGATGTTCGTCGTACGGATGTCTGCTTAAAAAATCAGCGCCAACATTGGTTTTGCCGGGAATGTATTCTATGGTAAACTGGAATGGCTGTAAGAGCAACGACCAGCGTAATAATCTAGCATTTTCATGCCTTGCTTGTGACAGACACACAAGTGGTTTATGATCTGTTTGGATCTTAAATGATTTACCATAAAGATAAATCTGGAACTTCTTTATAGCCCATATGACCGCCAAACATTCTTTTTCACTTGTTGAATATTTTTGTTCTGCTGTGTTCAACTTACGGCTAGCATAAGCTACTGGGGTTAATTCCCCATCAAGTGAATGTGACCGTTGTAATAGAGCTGCACCCAAACCTATATTACTAGCATCCGTTCTCACAATGAACTCTTGACTCAAGTCAGGTAATTTCAAAATAGGCCTGCTTGTGAGCTTTTCCTTCAACTCTTGGTAGGCTAATTCACACTGCGCTGTCCAAATAATTCTATCAGGATTTCCTTTGCGCGTTAAATCAGTCAATGGAGCAAATATGGAGTTTAAGTTTTTAATATACTTTTGGTAGAAACCACATAATGAGACAAAAGATCGAACATCTTTTTTTGTCCGTGGTCTTGGTGCTTTTTTTCAACTTCTCCAGGTTCTTGGGGTCAGGTGTCATGTTTCCCTGATGTACTGTGTGTCCCAAGAATTCCAGCTCTTTACATCCAACACAGCATTTCGTCGGTCTAGCTGTCAAATTGGTCTCTATCAGTCGATTAAACAACATATTCAGAGAGTTAATGTGTTCCTCAAATGTTTCTGTTGCTATAAGAATATCATCCATGAAGTTGGTGATGCATGGATTATTCAGGGGATCCAGTAACTTTCTCATCATCCTCGAGAACACACTCGGTGCATTTTCAGCCCGAATGGCAACATGTTAAATTCACATGATAGATTTTCTCTTTCCCCTTCTTATCTATCTTATAATTTGTTCTAGACACCTTCTCTAGAACTGTATATGGACCTTGCCATCCAATTTGCAATTTATTATGGCTGCCGGGCAGTAGAAGGAGCACCTTTTCTCCCACAGCTAATTCTCGATCCTTCGCTTTCTTATTGTAATAGGCAGCATGCTTTTTCCTGGCTTGTCTTAAATTTTCATTTTCAAGTTTCCAGCCAGTTTTAAGACGAGTGGTCAGCTCGTTCACATATTGATATGATGAGGTAATATTTTCTTTTGCCTTTTCTTCGGTCCATGTCCTTAACAAGGCTTCCAGTGGACCTTTTATTGGCCTTCCAAATAGCAATGTTGCCGGGGCTATACCGGTTGAACTATGGAGTACCTCCCGATAGGCAAACAAGGCGGCGGGAAGGTACTGGTCCCATGTATCTGGTTTTTCATGTGCCAACTTTCTCAGGATCGACATAAATGTCCCGTTAAATCTTTCTACTTGGCCATTTCCTTGGGGATGATACGGGCTACAATGAAAGTGTTTGGCTTGAAAGATCCTGAATACTTCTTCTGTTAGTTTCCCCTTAAACTGAGAGCCATTATCAGTCAAGATTTGGTTGGGAAAGCCTAACCTGGTGAAAATTGTGAGTAATGCCTCTGCCACATGCTTCGAATCGATTGATGACAGGGCTACCGCCTCTCCCCACATAGAACAATTGTCCACCAGAGTCAGAATGTAACTGTTCCTCCTCTTGGTCCGAGTGAGAGGTCCCACAATGTCCACTGCAACTCTTTCAAAAGGTGTTCCCACTATGGGCATTTCCCCTAGAGTTGCTGGAGCAGTCCAATGCTTTGGAGCTACCCGTTGGCACTCTGGACACGATTTTACATATCTCTTTATGTCTTCAGTTATTCCTGGCCAGAAATAATGACAAGCTATACGCAGTCCTGTTGCGCTGATCCCCATATGACCACTGAAGGGAATCGCATGCCCTAGCTCCAACACTTTAGTCCTATATGAATTGGGAATGACCAGCTGTCCGTGACCATTGGATCCAGTTCCAGCCTTCCTATATATCAGTTTGTTCTTCATATAGAAATCTCCCTTGTCTGGAGGTGTATGACATTTGGGCAATTTCTTAAAACAAGGCTTGGGGGTCTTATCCTCCGCCTGCGCTTTCGTCATCTCCTCTGGATGGGTATTTATCGGATTCTCTTCCTCCTTTTTAGACTGTGATCTGGTCTGTACTGTTGCCACGATCACAGGTCTCTTGGGATTCCCCAAGAAGACCAAGCTACACCCCAATATCAGAGGGTAGATTGGTTCATTTATCACTGCTGCTTTTATGATTCCTTCCACATATCGCGTTTTAACCTTTATCCTGGCGACGGGAAGTGTCATGGTCGCTACGTCCTTGGTTGCAGCTTGAATCTCCACTGTTTTTGTGGTGTATTGATCTGCCTGCACCAGGTGAGAACTCACAACTGAATCATAATCTAATCCAGTATCATACAAACACCTTATGGTGACACCATTGCATGTTACATCTTCACACACTGGGGGTGGTAAGGTTCCTGTTGTTCAGTAGGGTTGACCTTTACTCCCTTTCTCCCCATTTTCATTGCAGCGAAATTTGGAGTTTTCCTTCTACAATTTTCAGTGTTATGGTTGTCCATCCGACAATTTTTACAATACTTCTTTCCTTGGTTAAAAGGTTTTCTTTCATCATATTTCCTTTAATTGAATTGTGGGGTTTTATTTTTATAGTCATTGCGTGGCCTATCAAACTGGTGCTTACCTTTATTCTGTTCCCTATGGTCATACTTATTAAAGTTTTGAGGTGCCTTAAAATTGTCTACCTGTTTCTTTTTATTACCAACTACCTCTGCCTGGGCTGCCTGATACCTCTCAGCGACATTGAGTAACTCACCCAGCCTCTCTGCACCTTGTTCCACGAGAAACTTTCTCAGGTCTGGAGCCATGGACTCTCTTAGCTGCTCAATAAGAATCATTTCCTTAAGATCTTGGGTCTTCCCCAGAGGAGTCCATTTCTCCAAGTAGGTCTCTAACCGTGCAGAGAACTGGTGATAGGTCTCACCCGACAGTAGTTTGGCATTCCTAATTTTTTTCTATAAAATTCTCCGTTCTTTTCGTATCTTAATAAAAGAGCCTGCTTTAGCATGTCGTAATTGTCTTGGTCATCTCTGCTCATCTTGGCAAAAACTTCATAAGCCGTTCCCCTAAGCCCTTGGGATAAATTGAGGCTCCACCTATCTCTCTCTCTAACCCATATGTAGTAGCTAAAAGTTCAAATCTACTTAAGTACCCTTTGATGTCATCGTCTTTCTCAACAAAATGATCTACATGAAAACCCATAGCTGAGGTTGAGGCTCCCTGACTAGCAGTGGCATCTGAGGCAAATGGGCTGGCACCATTTTCAGGAGCATGACCTTGAAATTCTAACTCCCTTAGTCGTAGCTCATGCTCCCTCTGTAATCTCTTCTCCTTTTCTACTTCCCTCTCTGCAGCTTGTCTCTTCTCTTCTCTTTCTGCAGCTAATCTCTTTTCTTCTCTTTCTATAGCCAGTCTCTTTTCTTGTGCTTCCAACTTCTTCTCTTCATACTGGAGCCTTTTAATCTCTGCCTCCCTATCTGCCTCCAATGCCCTAGCCTCCTTGTCAGCCTCAATCTGCAACCTCTTAATTTCTTTGTCAGCCTCAATTTGTAACTGTAATTTTCTTTCTTCTGCTATCTTCCTATCCTCCCTTTCAATATACTTGTCGCATTCTGAAGTTACATATTGGATCAAAGCTTGACCCTCCATATTCATTTCTTTAGCAGTCTGCACAGCAGCAGATCGAAACTTTGCCAGATCAGCCATTTTGTACTATGCAACCTTTAAAATTTCCAACTTTACAAATTTCTAATTATGGCTAACAATTTCTAATGATAACCAAGAACAACCACAGGCACTGATAGCTCAACCACTATTTTATTTCCACAAAAGGAATACTTTTAGTTTTATACTTTCTGAGATTCCTAATATAATTGATAATATTTTAAGAATTTAAAATCCCAGAAGTAAACTACCCAATATAGCTGGTGCTATGAGAAATTCAA
This sequence comes from Oreohelix idahoensis, assembly GCA_024509875.1. Lineage (NCBI taxonomy): Eukaryota > Metazoa > Mollusca > Gastropoda > Stylommatophora > Oreohelicidae > Oreohelix > Oreohelix idahoensis. The sequence goes on from JAMPIV010009069.1 coordinate 158,357, forward strand.
TCCCCAGGAGCGAGACCCCAATATATGTGGTGGGTTTTGATGTTGTGAATTGTTGTTATGTATTATTATTGTATTAAATGAGATCAGCTATGAAGGTCCCTGAATTTAACAAATAGTATTTTAACTTTCCAGAGTACCTTTCCGCTACCACCCTTTTGATCTCATTCAAAATTAATCTATATTATTATTATTAAAATGACTTCGTGTAGTGTCTAGGGTTATGAAGGTAGGGTGTAATGTGCAATAACCAACAAACATACAAACAAATAGTGTATTATTCACAACCACCAACAGTACTACAACAATAACATACCAACGACACTTTAAAAGGCTATCTTATTTAAGACCGTGGTTGAAATTTATGTAAATACAATTTTTTCAATTTATTATCCTGATTCTAATTTATTTTGAACCAGGACTGACAATCAAAAGTGAAATCAAAAGAATTATTTACAACATTCCAATACACTGTAGATCTTCTGTCCATACATACAATATTATTCTAATATAAGTGTGCAGTTGTAGTCTTCTACTTTGAGGTGATACTGGTAGTAACTCTAGGTTGTTGGTTATAATCACTCCCTTTAAGTATGTCTGTTTTCGTTTGTCACGTGTGGAAATAGTAATACTATACACAGTTTTCTTTAATATCACTTTCTAGTTCTTTTTAGTTCTTTTAAGTTCTTTTAAGTTCTTTTAAGTTGAGCTGCCAGGTGCCGAACAAGAACTTATCTTGGCAGGAGAATACAGGTAGAACGTTTCCTCTGCTCGCTTGACAATCTTTTCCACCTGTTTGATAGGCAATGGCCACTAGCATGGGCTCGAAGTATACAGATAGAGTCCTGAATCGTGCAGTTCTCAGGCGTTTGGTACTACATTAACGTCAGTACCCAGGACCCACATTTATTCAATGAAATACACAGTGAACGATGACTGGCACACTTTCGATCTGCCGTTCTGTCCAGGCTTTTGAGAAATATGGTTTTCACTGCACAAGCCTGATCTCATCGCTACGTGTCAAAATTTTGTTAGAAAATGGCGTCCCCAACTAATGCTTTTTCCCCAATATCAACTACTCTGGCCAATGATTACCCTTATTTCACTTGTAAATAAAGTCGTTCAAAAATACAATTCAATTTTCTACTACGTTACTCGGGTGATATATGTTTAGTACGAGGTCGGCCAATAATATTTCGTCTCACTTCAAATTCCACCCAATCCCCTTCCTCGTACCATCTTAGCCTAGCTTTCACCTAATTTTTTCCCAAAAAATATGCGATCCAATCTAAGCAGATATGACTTGACCTGACAGTATCTCTGATTCTCTATGTATTGTTTTATCAATATTTGATTATTTAATGGACTATTTAGATAACTAACAACATATTCTTGGTCAGCAAGTCTTCAGGTACACGAATATACGATTTTTATGGGGCTATGTGGCTTGGTTCAAAATTCTATCTTTTTTTCTATGTTAGTTGTTTATTTTTAAACTACCTCCTGTTCACTCCTTTTTTCCATGTACTTACGAGATAAATACGAGAGTCTCTCGTAACATGTCTAGAATTACGTCATTCACAATAAGAGCTAAATGTGTTTCCATGACCGTAGTGTCCACATTTCTAACTTTTTCATCGTATTGGGGAAACCCCTAAGGCAAAGCGTGCAAGTTGGTTGTAGATTTAGAACCAATTTGAGACGTGATTTGCGTGTGTTATCCAGCCTTGCCCCTCCTTTCCCTAAATGCAGTTAGGCAAATATTTCTTAGAACTAGGAAAAGTGGTTCGTTTATGTCAAGGACGAATTTGAAAAATAGGGTACCGTTTTGTTCGGCTTATGCGTTAGCAAATAATAAGCTGAAGGCGTAGGCGACAACTTACGATTCTCGCCTAAAATTTTTAGTACTATCCTATCTTGACTTTATGCACTATACTGTTATAATCTAATTTAGATATTGTATTTAGAAGCTCACCACACTCACTGCCATAATTACATGTATTTGTAGTTGCAGTTCAAATCCCAAAAGAAATATCCCGTTCGGGGTATTAATTATAAAGGAATAGCATAATTTATGTTGTGTAATTCATAATGTATCATAAAGACACTACTTTACGTGGCAATTCCTGAGTGTCTTGTCCGTGTTATGACAGCGTCTACTAAGTTATATAGGATAGGCTTCATTTCTTTGTGTGAACCCCTCTAGGGTAGAGAGTAATCAAACTCGTGGCATTACATCACCGGCTAATTAGTGGGTCAAGTATGTTTAACCAGTGTTGAGCCTGCTGATCTGGGGAAGCCCTCTGGTTTTGCAAGATAGCCCTGGAACTCGCACCTAAATGCAAAAAGCGTAAAGAGTGAAAACTCAAATCCCTGCGGTATCGAAAGAAGAAATAATAATAAGAAGAATTTCTGTGTGTCTTTAAAAAAATAAAATAAAATAAAAATAAAAAAATAAAAAATATTAGCAGTTTGTAATGTTGTTTAACTCTGAGGAAGGCCTTGAATGCAAGTTTATGTTCCGTAAACTAGCATTTTTATGGTAATTTTACTGTGATTGTAATGGTATACATCAGCTGAAGTTGTCACCCTTGTATTACCTGGGCCCAAAAAAAAGGAACAAATGACTGTTACACTGTAACCTACAACGCATGTCGTACCAAGCGCCAACAGAGGGTTGGGCATGGAATCCGCTATCCCCATCTTGCATACACTTTCAACCACAAAAACGTGAACATTCTAGAAGAGCTCATATGAATTTATTGAAAGCCTATTATCCAGGGGGAGTTGGAAGGGTAATGAAAACTAGAATTAAATAACAAAACACGATGGGATGAGGCAGTGGAGGAAACATGTGTACAATATTTCCAGTTCATGTAACTCTCTTAATATGTGCTGATTGGATTACACTCATTACTTATTTAAATGAACCGCGGAGACTACCGCAGAAAAACGTTTTGAAATTCATGAAAGCGAAGAGATACGGTCAGCCATAACGTTCAAAGCTTAGTTTCAATTAGATTGCTGTTTGAAACGATAAAAGTGCAAAGGGATTTTCACTGAACCATTTAGTCAACGAGCTATAGTCCTCTTGGATCTTTGTGTACTTTTTGATGTAAATGCCTCGAATTATCGTCACGTGTATCTGTCTCTCCCATCTCTGTCTCTGTCTTTCTCTCTCCATCTCTTTGGATCTCGTATATATATATATATATATATATATATATATATATATATATATATATATATATATATATATAAATTTTCATGTGTCTGTATGCGTTCTCCTTTTCATAATTCTTTCACAATTTTTTGTCTCACCCGTGTATTACTGGGGACCAAAAGTTATGACAAAATTACTTACTTACTTAGTCGTTCCTCTTCTACCCTGAGGTGAAGAGATTTCAATAATGGGGCATAGGTGGAGCGGTATACAGCCATCTTCGTCTTCTTAGCACCATATCTTGCTGAGGAATCCTCTATATATGGCCTGAAAAAGTCTCCAAGCTGCTGCTCTATGACAAGATTACTAATGTGAAAGTGGTAACTGGGATCTAAGACGCGTCAACAGTGAGGGATGCAGTCAGCGACCCATAGCTAACTGCTTGCGTCAGGGTCAGCGAACCAGAGCTGACCAAGACCCTACTCTTCTTCTTCTTCTGCGTTCGTCCTGAAAAGGACGTTTGTTACGTTGTGTCGCCGTTTACAGCAAAGCTGCGATATTTGCGCCTTTCGGCCCGACACATCCGGTTTCAGCATGGCATTTTTGGGACCGGGTTAGCCTTCCCTCTTCGATCCCTACTCTCTCAGCCAGACTGCAGTAATGCAGCCTGTTTCCAGGACCATCACTTGGAGACCCTACTCCACCTCCAAGTGGTGGTCCTGGAAACAGGCTGCATCACTGTAGTCTGCCTGAGAGAGTAAGGATCTTAGTGGAAAGGCTAACCCGGTCCTAAAAATGCCGTGCCGAAGTCGGATGTGACGGGTTGAAAGGCGCAGATATCGCAGCTTTGCTGTAAACGGCGACACAACGCAACCAATGTCCTTTTCAGGACGAACGCAGAAGAAGAAGAATAAACTGGTGACTGACAAGAACAAGGCAAGCGCCAGTAGAGGAAGTGATGTGAAGAAGACGCTGGCAATGGATAGGACACACACAGAGTGAACCTGTTGATAGTATTCAAGGCAGTCCTTGTCCTGGAACCCCCAGGGTAAGAGAGGCAGAGGGATATAGAAGAACACATGGAGATGAGAGTTAGAGAAAGACATGGAAGAAGTGAGGAAGGCATAGAAAGACCTTGAGCTGATGACGCGGGGACAGGGAGACTTGGAATAAGTTTTTTGAAGGATATGCTTCTTGGCGAGCTGAAAAGGGATGATGATGATGAAAATGATGATGATGTTTATTGTCTTGTCTTCATATATTTATTGTTTTTATTTTTTTTCCCTCCCTTCCGTACATTTTAAGTATCAATGAAAAAAGACTTCTTCTCTGAAACAGTCGATACAAGCTCATCGTATAATTAATTGATATTTGGAGCAAGACATTACAACAAGATTTAACAAGAAAAACACACCATAGTATCATCATTATTACCCACCAGATCCTGTGGAACACAGGTCTTCAACAAGTTGACATCGACCTTCCTAGTCTGTGTTATTCTTTCTACGTCTTGCCCTTTTAAGTCTGTCTCCTTCTCCGTGTATGTTTCAGTCTCGTTCTATTTGTTTGACCCTGTGGATTCTTTAACAAGGACTGCCTTCGTCAATAGGTTTCCTCAATATGTATCACAGCTAAAATCAACGTCTGCTTATCACTTCTTGTTTCACAAATAGTCATCTGGCTCTTTCTATCAGTTCCACATGGGAGATCTTGTAATACCATTTCTTCTTCCTCTTCATCGTTCATCCTCAGATGTCAACTTAACTCTTTTAGTCCCAAGCAAAAAAGTGGGTTTGGCCCAAGCAAAAATGGCCACCCCAGTGCGTTTTTATTGTTGTTGTTTGGAAATAATTTTTTAAAATGTTCATATCCATAAATAACTTTGTTGTTGTATATGAAACTGAAGGTAATTGGATGTACTTTACTCTTGTTCTACAAGTATAAAAGCTTTCATTGAAAAATGATTAGTTATTCAAGGTAAAATGGAGGATATGCGCTTAAAAAAATGATTAGTTATTCAAGGTAAAATGGAGGATATGCGCTTTAAAAAATTGCTTTAAAAATCTAAAATAAATATCCCAAACAGAAACACGTTCACTCTTAAACACGTGCGGTATTTAAAAGAATGTACTTGCAGTCGGAAATGACTTTGTGGGTAGTTATAGTTAGAAACAGTCTCAAACAGAGGCACACATACTAAAGGCTTTTTAAAGTCGATTGGGCCAAGCGCGTCTAACCCCTGAGCCGTTATAAAGTCGATTGGGACTTAAAGAGTTAAATATGTTCAATGAAAGCAGTGGTCAGCGTGAAGTAGTTGATATCTCCGTAAAGTTTATCCAGGACTGATACAGGTGACGGCCATATGCGCGTTCTCTTTTCCTCATATATGGGGTACCCTTGAAGCAGATGTTCAGCAGTAATTTTATCGGTGCCACAGTTACACTCATCCGTAGTTCCTATCTTCAACTTACTGAACAAATGGCATCCCAATCTGTCGTGACTTGTAATAGCAATTAATTTTGATCACACAAGAGAAACAAAAATTGTTAACATTAGAGCAAATTAACAGTTGCTGAAACAATAGAAAATTTTCTCACATATTCGATACGTCACGGAGGTACGCAGATATGAAGCGGAGGTCAGAAGACACCAGGAATGGTCATAAATGCTTTCAACCTCGTGCGATAGGCAGAGGATCTCAAAACAAGCGAAAAAATGATATAACTAATCCAGGTATATCGTAAGAGAAGATTATTGTTAAACTGTGCGTGCAATAGGCAACCTCGTGATGTACAACAAATTGCTATACAAACAAACCAACACTGCAAATGTTCATGAAATGCTTGGCCGCAGGTTTCCCGCGATGGTTCAGCTGCTGTATTGCTCTATGCTCCTAAAACAGCGTCAAAGGAAAATGATGATGGTGGTGATGATAATGACGATGTAAATGAAGATGATAAGCACGTTCGGCACCGTTACAGATCTTAACGGTCAAGCAAATAACAAAAAAGTTTAGAAACGAAAGTTATCTAGTCACAATCTAGTGTAATGTATGTTCTTCATTAATGTACAGTGCAGAAATATGGACAGTAAACAAACAATAGTATACATAATAGTAACTTTTGAAATGTGAATATACGGATTTGTGGGGCACGTTTCATAACAACAGAAAGAAAGAGGTCCTGAGAAAGTTTGGTGTTAAAAGAGACCGCGGTATTACAGCAGTAAGTTCTTGAACCTATAGAATGTCACACACGCCCACTCCCTAACCTCTCGCTTTCAAATAACAGTTGCTCACTTTTTCCCGTTAACTCACTCCAACCACAGCTAACGGACTTCATGATAGAAAGAAAATATCATTCACTGCCCTGCAACAAACATAAGCCTTCAGCAAACTTATGCCAGGTCCTTCCCTAACGTGCCATCAGTTCAATATCTTTCCATGTCATCCTCATCACTTACATTTGACTATAATTCCTCTGGGGTCGGAGTAGCTATGAGGTATGGCGTCCGCCCCTAATTCTAAAGGTACTGGGATCGGTTCCCAGAAAAGGGTATATATTTGATGGAAAGTTTTTCAGAACCAGAGAGTCCTAATGATGTCACTCATGGGAAGTGAGATCGGATGCCTAGCCTTCTCGGATAAGGGCGAATAAATAGGAGGTCCCGTTTGCAAGTCGCGCACGTTAAAAATCCCTCGGCAGTTGGAAGTAGTAAAGAGGAGGCCATACGGCCGCTGCCCTGGCAAAATGTTCAAGATTAGGAAACCTACCCACTAGAAAATTATTTAAAGAATGTGTGGTTATTGTAAACAAACATTGGGGTTCCTCGTCGGTGCTACGGAGTTCGTGCACTGTGCTGAGATCCTCCTTGTGGTGATCTAAGGGAGGAGATCGGAGCACTGAATGGAGTTATCAGTGTGTAATGAAGATGGTCCTTAAAACCAAAACCAAAAAACAGTTCTCCCTAAACAGTTCTCCCTATCCAAGTGTTTTTTTTAATATACCTCCAATTATCTTCACGTGTTTCTGTCTCTCCCATCTCTCTCACTCCCTCTTTCTCTATCTGTTTATATATATATATATATATATATATATATATACAGGTATACCTCGGAGATATTGCGGGTTCGCTTCCAGACCACCACAATAAAGGGAATATCGCAATAAAACGGGTCATACCCATTCTTTTGGCTTCCCAGTGCAAAAAAAAGCCTAAAATCATGTTACACTATGTCTATTAAGTGCGCAATAGCGCTAGGTCTTAAAAAAAAAAACAGTGTATTGAAAAATTACAAATACTTTATTGCTTAAATAAAATGCTAATCTTCATCAGCTGAGCCTTCAGCGAATCGTAATCTTTTTTGTCGGTAGAGAGCTAAAATCTATCGGAAGACGAAGGAACGTTCTAATAAATAAACATGAATAATTTGACAAAGCGCAATATCTGCGAAGCACAATAAAACGAAGCGCAGTAAAGCGAGGTATGCCTGTATATATATATATATATATATATATATATATATATATATATATATATATATATATATATATATATATATATATATATATATATATATATATATATATACTCTGCTTCTCTTACCCTGGGATTCCAGAACAAGGACTGTCTTAATAACAAGGTTGAACTTGAAGAAACACCACTAAAAGATGTAGAATCGTACACATATCTTGGCAGCAATATAGACAAAGTTGGAGGGACAGACAATGATATCAAAATAAGAATACAAAAAAGCAAGAGGAGCTTTCATTGCATTGGGAAACATATGGAGATCAAAAGAAATCAAGTCCAACATGAAAATAAAAATCTTCAAATGAAATGTCAAGTTAGCCCTATTGTATGGTCTGAAACATGAAGGACAACACAAACAACAACCAAAAAGCTATACAAGTTCACAAATGGGTAAAAGGTAAAAGGTCAAGGGTAAAGGATCCCGTTACACGCCCATTGAGGCATATTGGGAATATGGTGTTAGGCCCATATTTTCTTGACCATCGGCACACTAGGGGTGATGTGGTCAACATCACGCTGGCCGCCTTAACCTTCCCAGAGTTGCTCTGGTACCCAGTTGGGGCTGGGTCGACCCAGGAGCCGTTTGCGGCCTAAAAAATATCCCACCTTATCTGGGGATCGAACCATAGACCACTGTGCTAGGAAGCCAGTGTAATAACCACTATGTTACAGCGGCTCCCTCACAAATGGGTGCCTGCGTAGAATAGAAGGATTGAAAAGGTATGACAAGGTGACAAATGAGGGAACTGATGACAAGAACCAGACAAGTGTTATTAACTGGTGACCTAGTTGTACTCTTTAAGTTCTTGTGTTGTACTCAAACATTTTTGAGAGCCTATAACGTGTTGCTTGTTTTTGTTCTCCATGTGAAAGAAAACGTGTGGAGCAATTATAACGTGCGCTTTCAATAAGAATATGAGGAACTAACAAGAAGGTGTTAACGATATTTCATTCTGCAATTGTTTTTCCGGTAATCACGATTTTTATCTCCATTCTGCCCAGACCTACATTTATTTATCTTGGTTTCTTTATCAACCTTTTGAGCTGAACCTCTTCCGGTATATAGATATGTATTTGCCAAAGAAAAATCTCCTCTTTTCTACTGCTTTCTTTTATGTTCTTTAGAGATTGAATTGCGGAAGGTGAGTCTGTTAAAAACGGTATTTTCTGGAGAAAAGATACTCAGAAAAGCAAATAAAGTATCTAGGAAACTGAATAAAGTCTTTAATCAGCATCAAAAGATCTACTTTATGTCTTGCTTCAAAAGCAAGATTTCTACGTGTCCCTTTTCTGAAAAATATCCTAGTTAGGGCGAGTTCTTTTTATTTAGTCTCTGTAATAATTTTTCTTAGCACAATGGCTTCTTTCAAATAACCCTCATTATATATTTCAGCCAAAATTTAGAGATTAAACATCTTTCTATAATTTTACATCTCTCCGAGGTCTAATGATCTTCTTGTTAGTTCTTTGACCACCATTCCATTCTGTGTAACAGTTTCCGCTCGTTAGAACATCAGAAGGCTGATTTGGTTAACTGGATGAACAAAACTTTAAAAAAAAAATGGTTTTCGTTTCAAGCTGCTTGTGCATCAGGCTATTCCGCTCTATATTTCCAAATTGCCGAGTTGCACTTTCAATCAAATGTTAATGCTATGCTCAGTTGCTTGAATTTGGCACCAAAAGTAAGGCTAGCAGGCATGGGCGTAAGAGAGGATGGATCGGACGTGTATACTACCATTGAAATAAATAAACTACTTTATTTTTCTACGAGTGCTTGCAACATACGCTTTTATATGCGTACAACCAGCTCGCTATAGGAACATGTTTAACAATCAGCATCATACCCTTCGACATTTGCTGAGGGAGACTGAGCACCAGTGGCGTATTCTCTATGTGTGCTGTGCATGCTGCGCACACCTATGCCCGAAGGAAAATAAAAATTTAATGTATTATTCTATAAAATATTTCTCTTATAATGTTCTGCTTTCGGACCGCACGCATCAGGATAACGGATTTTCCCGCATAGAATCTACGAGTATATCTAGTTTCAGTTTCCCAGACGCGTTTTATAGTGCAATTTTTTTGGTTGGTAGCAATCGCCCAAAGTTTCTCGGGTAATTCCGTCACTATGCGTGCTGCACCTTTCGGTTTTAAGTTTGAAGACTGGTTTGTGTGCATCGGTGTCATTGCCAGATACGTCAATACAATACGAACATGCGTGCGGTTGTCTTGCAGCTCTCGAATTGTAAAATTGTCCGTCCAGTGTTTTTTGTGATTAATTTTTGTTAGTTGCCGGGAATGCAGATTATTACAGTGACAGTGAGTTTCAAGTTGTAAGTTAATTAGTATTTCGAAGATAATTGACATATACCCCTAATAACTATCGTTGCGTAATTGAATATAGTTGGTTTTTAAATTAAGAGGGGAAGAAGTTAAATAGTAGGCGTACATATTCATTTTAAGTAGCAGCACGCCTAGCTCGCATTACCAGGATACGCCACTGCTGAGCACCCATGGGGTTGCCCGGGATGCAATCATGCCGATTCTGAATAACAATCAGTTACTGAAACCTACAGGCTTGCATCAAGATTTTCCCATTTAATTTCACTGTGTATTCTTCATGAATATATTTTTTGTAAAATATATTTCGTGTCCCGCTCTTCTTTGTATTTAGGTCGGGACCTTCTTTTTAACTCTTCCTACCAGAAGAGCCGTTTGGCGCGTCACGAAACTGTACGTTATTAGTCTATTGGCCGCCCGATACATTCGTTTGGTTATAGCCACGTTTCTTTATGTCTGCATTTTGTCATATATACATAAGCCCGTCATAAGACGGGAATTACATTCAAAAGCACCAATACCTAACGGCAATTTTACTTAATCAGAAGTATTTAAAAAAACCACTGTTCATCACCACAGTACACGAACTACGTTGCAGCAGCAGCGAGGATCCTAATATATTTTTTGTGAACACCGTAATTTGCGCATTGTTCTTTGGTAAGTGTTATTATTTTCGGGAGAGTACATATAAGGGAAACAATACAATTAATTCTAACTATCAACGAAAGTTGCATCCATTAGCGTTACTGACTCTCTTTTGCAGTCAATACCAAGTTGAAGACTCCTTGATAGTATCTGCACTGTAGATCTAGGTTTTTCTTGCGGCTTTTCTAAATTCCGAAAAGTGTTGAGTTGAAGTCATGGGCTCCAGTTTCTCCTGCTTGGCTTGTAATTAAGTGATCAACACATCTGTTCCCAAGATAGGAGGAAGAAGCACGTGGCTTACTGGGCCCTTCTCCGCTATCCAAAGGGGTTCTCCAAAAATGCAGAGCTAAAATACTGTACTCTAGTTCTGGGCTCTCCCAAGGAATTGTCACGCCTACGCAGAACCACTTCTCAGCTCCACCTGCCCATCATGAGCCCATAGTGAGATCCTCCTGCATGCAGTCAACCAGGTAAAAAGAGTTACGTTAGGGGCTCACGTGGCTCCTCCAAGCTTAGTGTGCAATGCTGGGTTCTCAACATAATTCACCACAGGGGGAATCCCTGGAAATGTGTAGATGAATTCAATAGTCAATGAGGGCGTAATTAGCCACATGTTCACTTCCACATTTGAATATTGTAGCACTGTGCTTAGCTGGTGATCATATACGGATACCTCCAGATATGCCACCATATATATATATATATATAGGTTCTACATTGAAACGTCCCGCGAAGTTTGCAGCAGTCTCCAAGGAAACTGACGAATAACGGGACTACTGTTCTTTCAAGGATGCAGGATGAGACGAAGTATTTGAGAGTGTTTATAAGACTGGCAACCTAACCACGTAAAACAGATAGCTACAGAAGCTACTGCTGCAAGAGCCCATGAATGCTTGTTATGCAGGCTATGTGAAAAAGGGCCAGTAGCAGAGGTGGCGTCATGTTGCGTGTGGAGGAAAAAAAGAAAAATAGTGATGGTTATGAGAAGGATAATATTGAGGATGATACTTTAAAATCATTTCTGAATCGTAAAGCTGATGCTTAGAAATAAAGATTAAATGGTGTTAGAATTAGGGGATCGGTGTGGCTAAGAGGCCCGTCTCCAATTCTAGAGGTACCGGGTTCGATTCGCAGTAGAGGGAATGTAATTTATGGAATTTTTTTTCATAACCAGTGGTTCTAATGATGTCAAAATTCCACCCCCCTTCCCTTCCTGGGCCTCCTGGGTAGCTTCTTCTTCTTGCGATCGCATCATTGATGATTACACCGTCAGACGAGTTCTCATGATGAATTCGACTGTTGTTTGAAGTTCCTCTTTAACTCCATATAGCTTTGAGTTTAGTGTTGAGTCATTGGGCCAGTATATCTTTCTTAACTGGTCATACAGAGGACAGTCCTGTAGAACATGCTCAGCAGTTTGTTCGTTTAATCCACATGTGCACAGTGGTGAAGCAGACAATCGTAGCTTGTGCATGTGTTTATTCAGTTTGTTATGCCCTGTCCTGAGTCGAAAAATAGTTATCTGTCCCTGCCGGTCGAGAGTGTGATAGTCGTCTTTGGGTTGGTTCTGTTCTCTTCTGATAGTCTGGATAGCTCTCTTTTTCTCAAAGTATGTGACTTCATTATCTTCTTGTTCACATTCTCCTCCCTTTTTTGCAAGTTTATCTGCCTTTTCATTTCCGGGTACACCACAATGAGATGGTACCCACTGAAGTATGGTTATCTTTTTGGCAGCTACCTTGTTTAGCCCCATGGTAAACACAGGGGGTATAGGGTGGGCTTCAGTGGTGTTGTCTTCATGGATAGGTCTTCTTGATGCTGTCTTATAAGTCTTTTCCCCCGATGCACAAAGCTGCTACGCTTTAGACGTCCCATGCCAGATCATCTAGTCTTGCCTTCATGGGTGCATTGGCATACTGTTGTACTTTTCCATCTGGATCATGGTTTTTGTGTCTCTTCTATGGGACAATGTCTGTAATCCAGCAACCTTCTGCATCTCTGTTATTGGTGTAGTTTTCATGGCTCCTGTAATGAGCCTGAGAGCTTGATTTTGCACCTTGTCCAAAGACTCCAGATGTGAGTTAGCAGCTGATGACCATGCTGCTGAGCTAAACTCTAAGTGTGGTCTTATTACTCCATTATAAATCTTCTTTAGATTTCGTTCATTTGCTCCCCAGTTGGTACCTGCTAATTTTCTGAGTATGCCTAGTCGTCTTCGGGCCTTTCCTTCTGCGTTTTCAATATGCTTATTCCATGTAAGCCTTTGGTCAAATGTCACCCCAAGATAGGTGGGGTAGCTTTCTTCCTTGATCACGGTTGTCCCTAGGTGTATGTTTAGCTGATTTGTCCTTGGGGGCGAGGGAGAACAGTGTTGTGGAGGTTTTGTCTGTGTTTTATTGTGATAAGCCATTTCTCTGCCCATGACACTAGCATGTCTGCTGCCCGCTGCATTCTATAATTTGCTGTGGTGACATTTTCATCAGCGCACCAGAGTACTAGGTCATCTGCATATAAGGCAGCTTTAACTCCTGCAGGGAGATCTTTCACCAGGTCATTGATGTAAACAAGGAAGAGTGTTGGGGAAATTACTCCTCCTTGAGGTACCCCCTGATGGAGCAACACTTTTCTGCTCTGCAGACCGTCAAGAGTGACTCTAGTTCTCCTGTTATGCAAGTATGACTGGATCCATTTCATCATGTTGCCTTGGATTCCACTTCTCCTAAGTTTTGCAATGAGGCCATCTTTCCAACCACCTTGTCAAAGGCCTGCTTGAAGTCGACCCAGATCGTTAGGACCTTTTTCTTCTCCTGGAAGGCATCTTCTATTGCTTGAGACAAGTAAGTAACTTGGTCTTCTATACTGTAGCATTCTCTAAATCCAGCTTGTTCCGGCACCAGGATCTGCTCAGACTCTAAATACCATTTCAATCTGTGGTTGACTATTCGCTCCATAGTCTTCCCAACACAGCTTGTGAGACTGATTGGCCGGTAACTTGCAGCCTCGGTCTTACATTTCCCTTTCTTTAGTATGGGTATTGTGATGGCTTCTCTCCATACTTGGGGTACCGTTCCTTTCAACCAGCTGTGGTTGAATATCTCAAGCAGTTTTGTCTTTGCTGCTGAGCACAGATTTACTAGCATTTCGTTGCTGATTTTGTCTGGGCCGGGTGACTTTTGAAACTTAAGCTTGGAAATAGCCTTCTGTAGTTCTCCTAGTGTGATGGGTTCCCTCATTGGGGCAGGAGTATCTGTCTGTCCCATGGTTGCCAGTATTTCTTTTCTTATCTCTCTCTGATGATCTATGTTAATGGGTAAGTTGCTTTCTGAACTGTATCTTCTAGCAAACAAGTCTGCAGCTTGTTTTCCTCTGAAAAGTTTGCCACTTTCATCCAATGTGATAGTCTGCCTAGGTGAGGAACGCTCTTCATTTAAAGACTTGACTAATCTCCAAAGTTTCCTGCCGTCTTTCTCAAGGTTCAGCGATGCCGTTTTAGTTCTCCAGCTTTTCCGTTTTTCTTCTAGCTTTGTTCTCTGAAACTCTGCTACAGCCTTTTTCCATTTGTTGTGAGTTTCAAGTGAAGGCTGAGACTCTGCGTCCTTTCTAGCCCTGTCCATAGCTTCCTGACGTTCTTGGAGTGTGCTGGACCAGTATGGTATGTAGTTACGCCGGCATCCTTTGGGAATGGTTTCTTTTGCAGCTTGTAGTATGCATCTGTTGAAGTCTTTTACCACTTCATAATGTCTCTGTTCTGTACCTTGAGGGTAGACAGCAGCGTGTTCACCTGATGCCTGAATAAACCCCAGTTGGCTTTTTTGTAGTTCCATCTTGTAATGGCTGGGCCTGTACTGAGAGTTGCACTCTGGACAGTAAGAAAGATTGGGCGATGGTCGCTTCCCCCTAGTTGGTCTCCTACTTCTCTACTAATAGATCCAGCTATATCTGGTGTGGAGAAGGCAAGATCTGGTGTTGAAGTTGTGTGCCATCCTCTGGAGTAGAAGGTAGGAGTATCTGTGGCATTATTGACTAGGATTAGGGAGTGATCATCTTGCCAAGTTTCAACCTCTTCACCTCTGTGATCCAGATGGTTATAGCCCCAGCTCTGGGAGTGGCTATTAAAGTCTCCAACTGCTATAAAGTTGGTGGCTGGTACCTGTATAGAGCTGAGACTCAGGGGTTTGTTGTTCGGACAGTAATAGTTCAGGAGTTCTATTTCCATCTTGTCTACCTTTATCTGCAACAGCTGATATTCTGCTCCATCCATGAAGGTTTTCCTTTCGTGTGCAGGAATGTTATTCCTTACAAGAGTAAGTACTCCTCCTTTTCGTCTATCTTTTCTGTCGGATCTGAAGCATTGATATCCCCTTATTTTAAAGGTTTGATCTGCTTTCAAGTGTGAGTCTCTTGGATACAGCAAACACTGACTTGCTTCTCATACAAGATGTTTTCCAGCTCTGTCTTTTTGCTGTATCCAGCCTGCTTGCTGTTCACTCCCTCTGCATTCCAGTGCATCATGACAAGTGGCACTCTGGGTTTCTCTTTTTCTGTTTGTTTTGGTCAGTAGTTCTCCTCCGCCGTCTGCTGACACCACAAGACGGTCTAGAGGGTCCTCCAGTAGCTGAGGGTGGGCTCTGTCGAGGCTCAGAGCCCGGCACTGCACCTGCCTGGTGGAGCTCCACAGGGCGAGCACCAGTACGAGATTTATTTGACGGTGTACTCTCCATAGAAAAAAAAAAGCGAGTTGCGTGATACTGTGGTTTCCGGTGCGCCTTCTGGCCCAGTATCTATGACTTTAGCACCTGTTCAACGGGAGAGTGGGCTCATCCCTAATCTGTTTATGTTCCCAGTAGTAGACTATTCGCAAGCAGCCTGGGGGTGTCACTGCTCTGCGCGGACCTTGTTTACCGAGGCGGCGTCCGAGCTCGTATGGTGAAAATATGGTTGCGTTATCTTCAAAATAGCCCTGTCTTTCCCATGGCTTTTCTGCCATCCTGCAACTTTGAGTTAGGGAGTTCTGAGCTCCAGTCTCTTTCCCAGGCATTTTATCCTGGCCTGGCACGCATACAGAGGACCCCACTTCTGGTTCTAAGTTAGCAGTTGGGGATAGGTGGGGTAGCACACTGTGCATTCCCCGTCATCCAGGGAGCTCTCCAACTATGCAGAGCTTGCACAATGCTGTGCTCTGGTTCTGGGCTCTCCCAAGGAATCCTCACGTCCTGCACAGAGCCACTTCCAGATACCCACCACCTGCCAACCCTCCATTGTAGAAATCTCCTGCATGCGGCCATCCAGTCAAGAGCCAGTATTAAGTCTGGTGCCCAAGTGATCCCCCCAAGCTCAGTGTGCAATGCTGGGTTCTCATCATGCTGCAACACAGGAGAGATTGTGATGCTCAGCCATCTCTCTCAACTCTGCACCGATAAGTGACATCGAGGACTTAACTGTGCCTCAGTACTGGGAGGCCCCGTTTCCGGGTACACCACACACAGCCAATTGAGGCAACGGTCGCCGTGGGCGTTCCTGGGTAGCGAGATCGGATGTATAGGATAACCGCGAAAAACAACAGGAGGTCCCGTGTGCAAGTTGCGCACGTTAAAAAATCCCACGACAGTTGTAAATCGGAAAGAGTAGGCCCTAAGGCCGCTGATTAGACATGTCGTAAATTTATTTTGAGAGAAAAGAGTCTTAGAAATAGTGGTCCGGTTTAGAGTGGAAAATGATGATGGAAAGCTCAGTGATAGAAAATGTATATATTAAATAGTTGCTTCACAGCGTGCTGGAGGAGAGTAAAGACAGACTTATTTACGACAAATCGCTTCTCTCAATCTTCTCTTCCGCTCTCCTGGTCAAACAATTATTTGCCAGTTTTCCAGACTCGCTTCTGCGCGCACACCGATTTGGTGTTTTTCACACACACAGACGATGTAGATACAAACTATATTAAACGAATAGGGGAAAAGTTGGGCTTTGGGTATATCCAACACACAGACCTAAATGAGTTTATGTGATTTTATTCACTTTAAACATCAATCACTAACAAATATCAGGTATTACATAAATTATCATAAATACACAAATGCAAATAACAAATTTGGGAGGGGTGAAGAAGACTGGTATCGACTAAGCCGTTCCCGCTTATTAGACAAAGATAAACCCAGTCCAGAGATAGATAATATCAGGAACATAGGTACGTTAACCTAACAGTGAAGTTAATTACTCTGAAAGAGGGGTTACAACGTTATGTATAGGTGATAGAAAGAAATCCTGTTCTTCCCAATTGTTCTTCCCTTTACTAAGCAAATGAAAAGGAGGGGGTTTTAAACATAGTTAACAAATTATCAACTATCCCACTTAAAGGAACAATGTAGGGTATACAGAAAAGATATATATTACCAGGTAAGCAAGTTAACAAAATGGTTACACAAAAGAATTAATTTCCTGTCATTCATGCACACGCGTGAGGATCCACACTCATATACTCACACACTTACCGAATGCAGCCTCAGACGATCCATAAAAGTATATAAAAACAGCAAGTATTCTTTGACATATGAACTGTCTAGTCCTTCGATGTCCCGCCCCAGATGTTTGCGAGGGTTTGTTGGTGACAAATATTCTCACTTATCGCAAGACTTGAAGACTAAGAGTTCTCGTGTTTTTTATTATATATATAAAAGGAGTCTATGGGATGGCACTAACACAGTTCGGCACAGGGGTGAAAATGAAGTGGTCTCTTTTAATCCTCCGCTATGGTAAAATTCCTTCAATGCGTGATGATAGTTTTATTAAATCCAATTGAGGAAAAAACTAGGCTCATTCACAGTCAGGAAAATATGTACTCTCTCACAGTAAACAGTAAATATGATATCGCTACTGGCGCTGTTCATCTTCCAGTTTATCTTACAGATTTAATTTGATGATAATAATCAAATGATCTTGGGTAGGCTTTCTTTCATGTAATTATGTTAGCTAGGCCGTACCGGACCACCACAAGATTTACTTTAAAAAAATGTCTCATCAAACTGTCTGGAAGTTTAAGAACCGAGTATGGAAACTCTGAAAGATTTCGTTATTGCTGGGATTGCAAAAGGTGATCAATCTAGAGAAAAAGATAGAAAACAAATAACAACATAATCATACTTTAAAACAAATAATCTTCTAAGCGTGCGATAAATTTCCCGTTAAGCCTATTATACACTCGAGTATTTAATTATGTATTTAATAAACACTGCGCGAGTTCTAGTGGTTAAAAACACACATCTATAAAACTAGGACTTAACTGAATTTATTAATTATAAATTCCTTCGCGACTTTAAAAGTTAATTTAAGCATCTATTATCTTTTGAAATAATATAATAGATAGATCATTATATTTACAACTGGAACTATTGAGATGGTTTAATTTAATAGATTTAAATTAACACAAAATCCAATGAAATATAATGAATGAACTAGACCGCTGATCACTTTACACAATATATTACCGCTTTGCACAGAAATAGAATTCACTGCAAATAAAATGAAAATCCAGGGGATAATCTAGCAAGATTTCAAATATCGCTAGTGCTACTATCAAGTTCTGGCCAGCGAATGATAACGTGTCTAGTCTTCATGGTCTATTTAGCTAAAATGGAATGTAAGTTGAGTGGGACATGATAAACTTGACAGCTTATTTGATCTCACGAACTTTTGGGGATCTGACCGCCAAATCAAGAGAAGAAGCCGCCCCCTGGTCTTCGTATCTCCGTTCGCTGCTGCCCGTTTCGGCTTTCCCCCGTTCGCTCGGTTGCGATTGACACCGAGCCGCGAAATTAGCGGCAAGCAACTGCGTCTCGTAGCAGGGACCACTACTGTCTTTGATAACGCCGATAGTCTCCCCTGAAATCCCTCAGTCTGTCTCTTTGATCTCGTGCCGCCTACTAAATGAGTCCCGGTGGAATGAGTTCTGGCAAACGAAAAGTTACAACAAATGTTCAGGGGTTCTAATGTTATGAAAAGCTAAAAGTCCCTTTAAATCATCCATCATATCAGGGAGAATTCACTTGTCAAACTAGACGTACGTCACAAGACAAAATGGAAAAAAAAATTAGAAACCTACCCACCACAAAATATTTATTCCTATTGCTGATGTTCTCATTGTGTGATCTAAGGGAGAAGATCGGAGCACTGGTGGAGTTGTCCGTGTGCAATGAAGATAGTCCTTAAAACCAAACCAAACCAAAGAATTAGCTTAGAGGACACATGAAATACAAATATATAAATTAAAAAATAATATGGTATGAAATCAGTGTTACAAGTAAACGGTGCACATGAGACAAGGGACATTTCGGGTTTTACCCTTCGTCAGCCACAGTTACGAACAGGTGACAAGGACAAGAACTACATATAGGTACTACAGAGGTCTATGATGATGAGGAAAACGTCAAATGAGCGATACAAGCAGATGAAACCACGGTGATGAGCGAAACGATAACAGTAATAATGCAAGAAAATCGTGAAACCAGAAAGACATGTCGAAACAAGAAAGTAAATAATCAACGAAACGAAGACAGAAATGAACAACAATATTAAAATGCGTAAAAAATCACTTAGCTGGATCGAAGAAAGGAACATTCAAAATGGCTGAAAAAATAAGGCGTCATGCGGAAGTGACGTAGGAGCTTGTGACGGCTAAGAACAGATAATTGAGGAAACGAAACGAACCAAAGCAAAAACAAGGATAGATAGGAAAATAAAGACAGAAGCCACCAGAATTATGCAAAATGATGCTGGACATTCATCCCAGCACGAGCTAAAACGCCCGTTTGAAAAATGAGACGATTCTCCAACGAAAAGCGAGTTCGGTCGTCGCCGATACATGAACGGAGGGCAGTGACATGAATGTCAGAGTTACCTGAATGGTCAGGGCTGTGAAGTGAAGGGCCACCGGTAAATGTTTGCTATGATGGATGTCATTCAAGTGCTCCCGAAACCTGTCTGCCAAACGTCTGCCAGTTTCACCAATACAGGTCATGCCACACCTCTTGCAGATGATAGCATAAATCAGGTTTCTGGATTCGAACGTGAAAGACTCCCCAATGGCAAATTTACCGTTCGGAAAGGAGACTGACTGCGTTTGGAGTACAAAAGGACAGGTCTTACATATGCGGCGTTGGCAAGGTTTAGTACCAAAGTGAGAAGGACTAGTTTGTCTCAAGCGACTATGCACAAGAATATCCCTAAAATTCGTATCCTTACGATATGCCAACAAAGGGGTATCACGAAACAACTCTCTGGTATCAGGATCGGAGTGGAGAATAGGCAGATGACGGAACAGAATTTTTTTCACCGCCAAACAGTGAGGGTGGAAAGTTAAGACAAGTTTGAGTCTGTCAGATGTAGTAGTAGGTTTAGCAGTAAGTGCAACCTGACGAGTGACGGGACTAATGCGATTAAGGGCATCAGATAAGACTCTTTCAGGATAGTGCCGTGGGCACATGAAATACATTCAACGTGTGAAAATAATAATGAACAGTAAATTCCTCTCCCGATAACAGTCTTATTTTGACTGTAATTTTTCTATTTAAAAAAAAAAAATCTTCATATACGTATTATTCATACATTTGTCCGAATTCATCGGTGTTTCCTGTTCTTCGGTCACTTGAAACTCCCAAATCTCACCACGATTATCGTCTTAACCAACAGCAGAATGTTGTCTCCATAACACGAGTATGCTCTTCACGGCTTAGCGGCTTAAAATAACCCCTACTTCCGCTTCTCTGTTAATGCACATTTTATTGAGGTTTTGTGCTTAACAAACCTGAAAGAAATAAAATAACCCACTGACATTTTATTGAGGTTTTGTGCTGAACAAACCTGAAAGAAAAGAAAATAATCCCATGTAATCCAAACACTTATTTTGGGCAATATTTTGTCTAATGTGTTAAAATATACTTTATGCTTGACAAAGTTTACGACTCATTCTGCGTTCATCTCTTTGCTTTTTTTTTTTTTTTTTTTTTTTGTCGCTTGTGCCATGAACCATTCGGTTTTAACCTGAAAGTGCTCACAAAAAGAGGGATTTGAAAAAAAAATCTCTAATCGAAAATATATGTAAACAATTATTTGGTTTGCACACTTTCCTACATTAATGTTACTGTCAGCTTGCATGTAAACTTAATACGGACTGTTGTGTTATTAATAATATATGGGAGCCGCGCTGGTGTAATGGCTTCGGCGTTGTACTGGCGACCAGGTGTTCATGGTTCAAACCCGGGCGTCGGCGTTTGAAGAAATGTTTACGGCCGGAAATTTGACTGAATAGCCTGAACGGCTCCTGTGATAAACCCTCTGTGGATGGGAAGGAGCGAAGCTCCTGACCGGGTTGGAAGGAAAGTCCTCAGGTTCCCCAGCCTCGCAATGACATGTCATTGGGCCGAAGGGCTGAAAGCCTAAGTGCCGCTGGCTAAGAAAAAAAAAAAAAAAAAAAAAAATTAATAATATATGTATACAGGGTACGTATTTATTACTTTTATTTCCTCGTGTTGAAGAATTAGCATGAACGGGATGAAGAAAAAGTCAATGACAGTTCTTGATTGGACAACACATGACACAAATATTTGGTTTGTATTGTTGAAGTCTTTAACCCATGGGGAGCCTAATGGCAAAGAAAGAATGTCTGTTGGTAAATAAAAGATTCTTTCTCCCAGTGTTACTTAATGTAATGTTGTGTAGAAGTTTAGTAAGACTTCAAATGCAGGATGAATAGAGTTCAATATGGTAACATATTACAAAATTTTAAATTATACTTGTTTGTAAATTACCTGAATTTGTTTTCTTTTTAATATTCACGTCAAAACAAGCAGACAGAAACTATTACACGTACACATCCATACAACCAGACATATAGTACTAATTAAATGCAAATATCTACACAGGCAGACAGAAGCTGTTACATTACACTTCCTGACATGCAGACAGAGGCTGTTACATTACACTTTCTTACAAGCAGACAGAGGCTGTTAGATTAAACTTCCTTACAAGCAGACAGAAGATGTTACATTACTCTTCTTTACAAGCAGACAGAAGATGTTGCATTACACTTCCTTGCAAACAGACAGAGGCTGTTAGATTACACTTCCTTACAAGCAGACAACAGATGTACATTACACTTCCTTACAAGCAGACAGAAGATGCTGCATTACACTTCCTTATTAGCAGACAGAGGCTGTTACATTACACTTCCTTACAAGCAGATAGAAGCTGTTACATTAAACTTCCTTAAAGCACACAGACAGTAGTACACGTACATAGCTATTCAAGCTTGGCGTAGATTTTTGATAGGGGAATTAAGACATAGATTGGTCCCTTCTGAATAGAAATAGAATAGGTGATAGCTCTGTGGGAGATGATAATAGAAATAGATTTTCACGAGTGAGATGGTAAAAATTAATAGAGGCTGTCCCTGAAATCGAGAATCTTCTCTCTTTCAGCCTATCTTCTACAACAGATTTAGAGGAGTCAGACAGTCTATTAGAATATATATTAATATATATATATGTACCACTCACATACACACACATAAGTGACGACAGTTAGACGCACCGACGCGAAAACTATAACAAAATGGAATATAGATATTTGGGACAAGCTGACTGACACACTCGAATAATGTTTATGTAAATTTTATTAACATAAGACAATTCACTACAACAATTAAGTCTGCATATCAAGCACATAGATATATATATATATACACTTAGGTTAAAGAATTACTAAAAGAAGAATAGACCCATAGGTGTAATCTTTTCCCTCTATGTTTAGCCCACGATCCTGTTAGAAGAAAAGTGATAGCCCCAAAGAGTCACGGATTTATACGCTATAGTCTAAGATTTCCTCTAAAGTTAAGAACAGAGTTGATACATTAATCTATTCTAAGAGGAAAAACATTATTAGCAACAATGAAATTACAAAGTGGGTGCACAACTCATATCATAAAGGAATCACTCAGTCCTGCATTCTCTCTCTTCATTCAGCCGTGGCCACAGGCGTGCTTTCTTACTTACAACTTGTGTAGTAACTGCTGGAACAATACTTAGGACACGCACATACAGCAACTCCCGTATTATTATTGGCCAAGGGAACCCCAGCTCCACAAAGACAGGTTGAATTCACTTCTCCAGGGAACGTTCTCTTGGTTATTATTATTTACGAGTAATGTTTATGTCACATTTAATTTGTCCAGGCAAGAAAGTTAACAGCGCGCACAGTGTCAATAGCTTGAAGTTTCCAGTAACTAGGAATCTCAGGTCGGTGACTTCTTTCCGTATAACAATTTTTTTGGGTCACACCACAGTTAGTCAAAAATGTCGGAAAGTGTTACTGTTAGTAATATCGCCACAGGGCTGCATGTAATAGAGATTTTGGGAAGACTATAATCTGGTTCGATAGGCCCAGTTACTTCATTAAGTCTTAAAGTTTGTGAGATGGGTAATTTGTCGTTCTGGATGCAAACGCAGTACCAGATAGGTGTTAACTTGTAAACCCACGTATTTAAGTACAATAAATGTTATTTCTTCACTGCTTTTCTCATATATACTGCAAACCAAACCGCTGGTAGGTTTAGGGCTTGACCCCAAAATACTGTAAAAAAGGAAGAGAAAACATAAATACTCAACCCTAATATTATACACACATCCTATCCTACCCCGCGTAAAATATAATATTCACTGGATTATTAACTTTAAGTTAGAGGCTATAAGCTTAGCGCTTGTCTCATCGTTTAAAACTCCCGTGAAATAAATTCTAGTCATTTTAAAAAAACACTCATCATGAATTAGAAATACACACGTATTTCGTCAATACTCAATGATGAATCAGTGCATTTAATAGTTAGTTAAAATATTCTCGGACTGGTTATTAGCAATTTAATTAAATTTATTAATAGCCGAAATGTGTTTAGCTAGAAATTATAAGTTACAAGTATTTTGCTATCCACTGTAACACGGTACTTAGAGAAAATATAACTGATTTCCATTTAATCGCTCTACACATAAATCTAGTAAAGATATAATAGACGATTTACCAATTAAATCACTCACAAATACTATCAATATATTATTTTACCTTCACACAGCCTACTAAGATTATTTCCTCCAACGAAACTGAGAAATTCTACTTAAATAAAGTGATTTCTAGAACGTAGCTAGGTTTTCTAGAGAACTGCGTAGTCTGGAATGAATTTGAGTCTCAACTGCTCTGGTATAAATATCTCTCTGATGAAAGGAAAATGGTTACGTTTAAAACCCGAAATAAACTCGAATCCCAGATGTTAGCACCTACGTTTAGTTCTACGTTCAAATTATGTGAAACACGTGAAATCAAAGATCTGCTCACACGAATTACTTCGCACAAATGCCGACCAGGTCTCTATTAAGATCTAGATAACATAGAATCTACATATATTATCGCCTCCTCTCGACATCTGCAGAGTTGGTCGTAAAAGAATTGTAGCGAGAGTCTTTGATATGGCGGTTCGCATGTTGTAACTTAACTTACAACGAACGAAGTCAGGCAGAGGTGATAGACACTTGTCTGCCCGTTCGTTCCCACTTTATCTCTCCTGATCACTGTTACATCGATTTCTCGATCTCTGGCGTTTACAATTAACATGAAACCGACTCGCGCTACTCATTACGTCTGCTCGTAAACCTACATCAAAGAAAATGCAATTAAATGCTTGCTAACTTAGAAAAGAATTGACAAAGGTTTGAATGGGAGAGTTAAGTCCCGACGGGCGTGGGTGACGAGTCGTAGAAGAAGAAAATAAAGACAAAGAGAAAGATATATGAAATCGATAACATAACCTCTGTCACAAAGCTAAGAGAAGCTATTACACGCACACGTCTATACAAGTAGACATAAGCTATTTCACACACACACACACATCCACACGTAGACAACAGCTATTACACGTTTACATCCATACCAGTAGACAACAGCTATTACACGTATACATACATACAATTAGACATAAGCTAATACACGTATACATCCATACAAGTAGACAGAAGCTATTACATGCATAGATCAATACAAACAGACAGCAGCTATTACCGTACACATCTATATAAGCAGACTCAAGCTATTACACATATATACATCCATTAAATAAATGGTCATTACACAATAGATATCCATACAAGCAGACACTACGCTATTGCATCCTTACCATCTATTCAACAAGCTAAAGATAAGAACTACCGATGAGTG
Source organism: Oreohelix idahoensis (assembly GCA_024509875.1). NCBI lineage: Eukaryota > Metazoa > Mollusca > Gastropoda > Stylommatophora > Oreohelicidae > Oreohelix > Oreohelix idahoensis. The sequence goes on from JAMPIV010009069.1 coordinate 183,282, forward strand.
TAACTGTAGCACCGATAAAATGACTATTGAACATATCCTGTACTTTCATTTAAAAAAAAAAAAATAAAGTTTTGCCTCGTCAACATATGAGGAACAGAGAAAGCGAATATGGTCATCATTTGTATCATTCCTGGAAAAATTCTACGGAGAAGTGTTACCGTCATTTTTGTCGGTTCCACAAGATGTAAATCTATTTAATATTTTTGATGGTCGAAGGTACAGAACTCTATGTTAACTCCCTGACACAGGTTGATTAGGGGTTACCTTCCCTGTGTTTATTCTTTCTTAAGACGGGATAGTTAACTGTTCTCAAATCTGTTCTGTCTACGCATGCGCTAGTTATTAGCGCGAACCGAACAGACTTCCGTCTGTGAGAGTGATGAGTTAGTTTCTGCCGGACGAAGAGGTCCGTTGTGTCTTCTCTGCATTATCTGGGGAAAAGATAGTCTTGTCATATTAGTGATTCCCCAGAGTTATTCTGTTCGTCTGGAATGACGACAGGTGTTATTTTTGTAGTGTTTGGAATTCTGTCCAAGGTAAAATTACTTTATTATTACGCAAAGTTTGCAGAACATTTAGTATGAACCTGTGAGTAGCGCTCACAGTTCTTGGGATCCAGAGTCCATTATGTGTGCTTGACATAGCCAGTTAGGTCTATTCGTCGAAGTACTTTATAGAAGCACAATAACCATATATTGTTATGAAACCCGCAGGATGGCGGTACGTTTCAGCATGAAAGATAATACATACATATGGGAAAATGTACAGTTGTTTATCAACCATTATAAGGCCCGTCAGTACGGCCTATAACTTTAAGCGGAAGAAATGTACCTGAAAGGTGGAGCCAGATGAAGTCTTGACTGTATTATCAAGTTCACAGACTTCCATATTAAGCAACTATATTTGTTTAAGGACTACCTGACGCGTTCAGTCAGGGGGGCCCTGAGTTACAGTAGGAAAAGAATGTGCTGTCAAGCCAGCGTTATTAGCATCATACCTGTGAGCTATACAGAACTGATGATGTTCAATGTTATTAATTATGACCACCTATGAACAGTTATTTAAAGGACAGACCATTGTCGATAACGTCCTTATAGATGAGTGGTTCAAGCTTATTTACCAGATGTTTTGCCAGTCATATCCAATATACATGATGTGTCTTGATTCTCGTCCATTTGACTGTACCTGTTGATGTCAGTGTGTCACGTAATTAAATGGTTGAAAGTTCCAGCAGTTTTCTACAATTACTGACTACTGCATGTGAGTGAGTGGGTGCCTTGTTTACATTTCAAAGATCCTATACGCATTCGTGTCTCTACACACCCACCTCACTTGTCAACCATACCACCTTCGAGTACCTTACATACATGAAATGTCGGATGTTCGAATGTCAACATGACACCATTTTCAGCGCCTCAACGCCTGGTGAGCTATTTATGCATAACAAAGCTGCTTGGCCCAGGTCGGACGGACTACAACAGTACACAGCAAGGAGATTGTTACGTTCCTACATATCATACGTAAATCCCACCTTAACATTTGTAGTGGTCAAATAAAAAGGGACATAACATTTGTGGTAGGCCAGATCAGTGGGTCTAAAGCTGTTCATTGGACTGAGTGAGAACATTATTTGATGATGAACTACACATTGGAAATTGGACAAGCTCATTTGAACTGTTCAACACATAACAGCAACACACCTTCAACAGTTTGAAACTCGTCGATGACCTTCATTGTGAGCGATCACGACTCGTGTTTACATCCAAGTTCAGCTGTTGTGACAATTCTCATCATTGTCAACGGTGGAGCTTCCTCGCATTGCTGTATATTGTCAAACATCATTGTTGACTAAGGTCAGGATTATATCTAAGATAAGTGGCGGTTATTTTTTAAAACTTGGTACCGTTATATTATGAATAACTGAGCCTTCTTTCAACACACTTTATTAATGCATTCTTTGTTTACATGTTCTTTGTTTACATGTTATGTTAGTGTGTGTTTCGCGGGCTGGTTGGGCAGGTGACTCCGTTAGAAGATACCACGGTAACAGAGGTTCTATCGAGAGCGTGTTCTGTAGGGACGACGCATATTTCCCACAGCGGGAATTGCGAGCGACGCGTGTTGCTACTTTTCATTTTTTTTCTTAGCTGTGACGAGATGTGTTAGTGTTGTTTTCGTTATTTTTTCCATTCTTTGATTTTCGATTTGTTTTGTTTGTATCTGTACGCCTCTCCTTCCTTTCATTTATTTGTATACACCCTTTTTGTTTATAATAGTGTTGTGATTTGTTTGATTTTCGCAGTTATCATTGTAATTTTTTACAACATTCGATTTAGTTAAGCTTTATTTATCATTTGACTTCTGCGAACGTTTCGGTTGTTATACATTCTTGTCTTTGTATTGTTTTCGTCTATTTGTTCATCATACACAGTCTATATATATATACTTGGTCATGGACTATTTTTGTTGATATGATGCACTTTTCAGATAGTGGTTATTTATGATCATATTACTATAAAGAAACAAGGTGGTCATACAAGTTGTGATTAAAAGACTTGTCTCCCACGGAGATTGGGATAGAATAAAGTGAAGTGAGTATACAAGTCTAGGATTACAGACTTGTCTCCCATTGAGGTGGGATAAAGTAATTTATTCAATTTTTCAGGTGTAATCTCATATTATTAGACAGGATGTCTACATTAGATGTCTTTATTGAGCAAGGGAAATCCCTTGGCAAAACTGGTGACAAATTGGAAGAGTTTGCACTTGCTCAATATGCCAAGGCACAGAAGGCTGAAGAGAAAAGGATACAAATGCAGTTGGATAGAGAAGCTGAAGAGAGAAAACGTCAAGCTGCTACTGAAGCTGAAAATAATAGATTAGACAGAGAAGATGCTGCTGCTGCTGAAGAGAGGAAACTTCAAGCTGCTGCTGAGGAGAGAAAACTTCAAGCTGAGGCTGCTGCTGAAGAGAGAAAATTTCAAGCTGCTGCTGAAGAGAGAACACTTCAAGCTGCTGCTGCTGCTGAGGAAAGGAAAGCACAAAGGGAACATAAGGAAAAGCTATTAGCTTTGGAGTTGGAGAAATTAAAGGTAATGAATATGAGGGATCCTCAATCAACTGCGGGTAAAATAAAGGAGAATACTTACAGGGTTAAATTACCTCCTTTCAACCATCTTAAGGACGACATAACCTTCTACCTGGATAGGTTCCAATTAACATGCGTAGCGCATAAGGTAGATAAGGAACAACATATCGGACAACTGATGGATTTACTTTCAGGTGAACCATTGAATACTGTAATGACAGTAGAAGAAACTGTTAGAACTAATTATGATGTTGTCAGGGCAACATTACTTAAGAGATATCAATTAAAAGAAGAAGATTATCGTCTTCGTTTTAAGACAATGCTACCAGAAACTGGAGTAGAGTTCTCTGACTTTATTACTAGGATTCGTCTTACATTCACACGTTGGAGTGAGCTGTCTAAAACAGAAAAAACATATGAAGCCCTTATGGACTTATTACTTCGAGATAAAGTTATGTCATCTGTCAATAAATCTTTCCTTGTTTTTATTCATGAGCGTAAACCTAAATACATAAAAGACATGGAAGAATACTGTTGCCAGTATGTAACTGCACATCCCCATGCTACTGTTAGCAATGCTAGGGTAAAAGAAGAATTGCCGGTTGCTTCTGCAGCACCATATGGCCCTAATTTTATGAATAAATTCCAAGGTGCTCAACTCAACTTCAATAAGAAGAGCAATCGCAATTATGATCAGAATCAGGGTAACCCATTACATAATGGGTCTTCTTCAAAGAACTGGAGGCGATCTGATAGTCCTCGTTATTTCGGGTCCTATAATTATGGAAATTTGCGGAGAGGTAGTCACTATAGACACGTTCAAGGCTATCCTTCGCGGGGGCATCGTAACCAGACAGGTAAACACTATGATCATTGGGGTAATGACAATAGTGATTATGGAAACTGGGATTCGAACCAGAGCGGTGGTCAAGGTAGATCAAACTATGATAATTTCAGAGGGAATAATAATCGTGGTAGATCCCAGTACAAGAAGAAGATATCATATCACCAGGGAAACTCTGTACAACAAGAGTCTCATGGTGCCAATAACACTAGTCAACAAATTTTCAAAAGTTTTTTGTACCAGAAATTAAATGTACCATTTCTTATTGATTTTGACATGCTGATTTCAAATATCATAATGAAATTCACCGATTGGCTCTGGTTTTTTTTAAAATGATGAATTTACATTACAGTAATTCAAATAATGTATGCTTGTTTACTTCTCTGGGTTAAACAGCTAGTCTTTCTACTTTAGCATTATAAAAATTGTGGTTACATACTCAATTAATTGATATTTTAACATAAAATGATAGAAAAAAAAAAAAAACATTATTTAAAGTTCACATATCATGCTTTAAAAAGGCACATTTGAACCCATTCCGTCATTATTCAGTCGCTGTTCGAGCTCTCTTTGCTTGCTTCTTGTAGTCAATCGATGAGGTGTCTCTTGTCACAGTCCAACAGTAATCAACAAGCATTGAAGGGCTCCAATTGCCTTGATACCTTGTCTCCATAGCAGCAATGTCCTGGTGAAATCGTTCACCATGCTCATCACTGACCGCTCCACAGTTTGACGTAAAGAAATCCAGATGAGAATCCAGAAAATGAATTTTCAAAGACATGTTGCAGCCAAGACTCTTATACTTCTGAAGGAGATTTTCTACAATTTCATTGTAATTATCAGATCTGTTGTTTCCAAGAAAATTGTCCACCACTGACTTAAATGCTAGCCATGCTGCTTTTTCCTTGCCATGCAACACGCAAAGAAACTCGTCATCATGAAGAAGTTTTCGAATTTGCGGACCAACAAATACTCCCTCTCTTATTTTAGCTTCACTCAGTCTTGGAAATTTTCTGATGAGGTATTTGAAAGCCTCATCTGTTTTCTCCATTGCCTTGACAAAGTTTTTCATGAGACCCAGCTTAATGTGCAAGGGTGGCAACAAAATCTTGCTTGTGTCGACAACTGCTGGGTTCTCAACGTTCATACTGCAGGCTGCAATGACTGCCTGATTGGCCAATGTCTTCTGATGTAATGGTCACTTCGTGCACGGCTATCCCACTCACAGAGAAAGCAACAGTACTTGGTGTATCCACCCTGTAGTCCAAGCAAAAGAGCGACCACTTTTAAGTCACCGCAAAGTGACCAATGATGATGATCGTAGTTTATACACTTCAAAAGCTGCTTAATGTTTTCATAAGTTTCTTTCATATGAACTGCGTGACCAACTGGAATTGACGGTAACACATTACCATTATTCAACAAAACAGCTTTAAGACTTGTCTTGGATGAATCAATGAAAAGCCTCCACTCTTCCGGTATGTAATTGATGTTGAGGGCTGCCATTAAACCAGAAATGTTGTGGCACGCAGAAAGGTCACCCTCTTTGAAAAAGAATGTAATAAGCGGCTTCTGGCGGTTCCTATACACAGAAATTGTAACATCTTCTGCCAGGAGATTCCACTGTTGCAATCTGGAACCCAAAAGCTCCGCCTTGTTCTTCGGTAAATTCAGATCTCTTACAAGATCATTCAGTTCACCTTGGGTTAGTGGATGTAGTTTGCTCAAAATCTGTGTCACTTGAGGTTGATGGTTCAGGACCACCAATGTCCTCTTCATCAGTGGAAGCAGCTGAAAAGGATTCTGGCACTTTGGGAACTGGTAGGTCATCGCCATGTGGTACCGGAAGTATTGCAGAGGGGATGTTTGGATATTCCAGTCCATTTTTTCTTCTTTGATATGCCTTTCCCAATTGGAGGGACCATGCAAAAGTAACAGTTGTTGAGATGATCAGTGGGCTCTCTCCAAATCATTGGGACTGCAAAAGGCATAGCTTGCCTTTTGCCAGTCAACCACAGTTTAAGATGTGCTGCACATGTATTGCAGCATATGTGTGGCACCCAGCTCTTATCTTGATCTCCTATTCTGCAGCCAAAATACAAACTGTACGCCTTCTGGCATTTCTAACTACGATACTTTTGATAAGGACAAATGCACTAACTAATGGAAAAATTTTATCAGAGATAAGGTATTTATTCACAAAGGTGATGTAATCATAGGTAGGATTGCATCATCAACTTCTAGTAACATTTTTATTGGTCATTAGAAAAAATTATGCAATCGCCCACAACAGTTGCGTCATATATATATAAATTTACCGTAATTAAATAAACTAGTAGCATATATCTTGAAAACTAGAGCCAATCAACATTTTTTAATGTCATTTTCGTTTTCAGCACACCAAAATTAGTTAAGATCAGCTATTTTCATTTCTGGTACATTTTGGTTGTTGACTAGTGTAATCAAGTGAACGATAATAAAGATTCTAATGCTGTCACTTGTGCTGCTTTTGACTTTGGGAGAGCATTTAAATGCACCCAATGCTCAACATTATTTGAACCGACCACGGTATCTACTTTAAGTTGTGGTCACCCTCTGCCCGCTCTCCCTGCTGCAATTGCGCATGACGGGAGAGGATCGCTTATCTTGCATAGAGGACTTGGGGATAGTAACCCAGTCTCATTACTATTTGATTCTGGGTGCACTACTATTGGGGTTAAGCAATCACTTATAGATCCTCGCTGTGCCACAGGGAAAATAGTTAAATGTGTAACATTTGGTGGCACAGTTGAAAAGTACTCAACCGCTATTATTCACATTGCTACTCCTTTCTTTACGGGAGAAGTCCACGCGTGTCTTCTACCTAACCCTATTGCGGATCTTATAATCGGGCGTATTCACGGGGTTAAGAAATGCACCCCGCAACAAATTGCTGCCTGGGAAGAACAGAATATACAAACAGCCAATGCTGTGGTAACAAGAGCACAAGCTCTTATTCCTCAAACTTCATCTACTGAAGTTAATGAAGTAGGTAGCCAAGATGATCACTAGGAGATTTCGCATGACTCGTTTGTGAAACTACAAGAAAAAGATTCTTCTTTAAAGAAAGTCTTTCTTCTCGCTAAAAACGGTGATCCGAATCAGAATACAAATCGCAAATCATATATCACTATGAAGAATGATATACTAGTGCGTATGGTACAACACTCAGACGCGACTATGAATTCTCAAATTCTCGTGCCCAAAAGTATGAGAGCTTTAATTCTTCAACATGCACACGATTCTCAGTGTGCTGGACACATGGGTTTTCCCCGAACTAAGTCGAGAGTTCTGGGATCTTTCTTTTGGCCATTTGTCAATAAAGACATACGAATTTATTGCCGATCTTGCAAAATATGTCAAGAGGTAAAGTCTAGAGGTCCACGGCATGCTGCGCCTATTCAGGCTGCAGACATTCCCATCCGGCCGTTTCAGAAGATGGCCATAGATATCATTGGCCCTTTTAAGACTAAATCGGCCAGGGGACATCAATTTATCCTTACGTGCGTTGATATGTGCACGCGTTGGCCAGAGGCTATCCCTCTTAAGAGTATTTCCACTGCTGATATCGCAGACGCTCTTTGGCTTATATTTTCTCGTTTAGGTTTTCCTGGGGAAATATTGTCAGACCATGGCACACAATTGATATCAGAGACAATGTCGCAGGTATTGTCTACTCTGCACATTAAGAGATCTCTGAGTAGTATTTATCACCCAATGTCTAATGGGTTAGTTGAGCGTCTTAATAGGACACTCAAGAACTTACTGGGGAAGATAACTGAGGATCATCCTCAGGATTGGGACAGAGTCCTACCCGCGGCTCTCTTTGCCTATAGGGAGGTCCCCAACGAACATACAGGATTTTCTCCTTTTGAACTTGTCTTTGGCGCGCGACCGCGCGGTCTTATGTCTTTGCTGCATGATCTTATAACTGCTGATAATATCGACAATGACACACAATCTTCATATGAGTATGTCATTGCTCTCAGAAAGAAAATTATTGAAGCATGCAAGCTAGCAACTTCATCATCCGAATTTGCTAAGGAAAAGTCAAGGCTATTTGCTAATAAGAAGAGACTTACTTAATTACTTAGTCGTTCCCCTTCTACCGTGAGGTGTAGAGGTTTGGAAGAGAGAGCGCCAGACCATTCTATCAGCTGTCTTCTTCCTGGCCTGGTTCCATTCTAGTCCTCGGTCCTTCAAAGATTGTCTAATGTTGTCCTCCCAGCGGACTCTGGGTCGTCCTGGAGGTCTGGATCCCTGGCTCTTTGTTTCCCATGCTTGTCGTTGTATCCGATCTTCTCCCATTCTGCAGACATGGCCAAACCATCTTAGTTGGGACTGTTCTATTTGGGTCTGCAGCGGATGAGATTTTAGGCCTTGACGGATCGTCTGGTTGCGGACCATGTCTCTTCTTGTTACTTCAACCACTTTACTCAGATACCTCATTTCTGAGGTTTGGATCTGGCTTTTGTTGGTTGTAGTCATTGCCCACGACTCGCATCCATATGTCAAGACTGGGACATAGGTGGAGCGGTATACAGCCATCTTCGTTTTCTTACCAACCTCTTTCTTGCTGAGGAATCCACGATTTATGACCTGAAAAAGTCTCCCAGCCGCTGCTTTTCGAATGGCCAACTCTTCTTTGATGCCTCCCTTTCGGTCTGTAATAGCTCCGAGATATTTAAAGTGGTCGACCTGCTCCAGGACCTGTTCTCCCAACTTAATCTGATGATTTCTTTCTTCTCGTGATATCACCATGGATTTTGTTTTAGAGCTGCTTATGACCATCCCTCTCTTCTCCAGCTCTTCCTTCCAGACTTGCAGGTTGGATTGGAGATGTGACTCTGATTTAGCAATCAGGGCAACATCATCAGCAAATGCCAGCTCCGAAATATAGACCTGTCTCATCTTCCAGTACCCCACTGAATACTTTCTTGTTCTCTCCTTACATGCCTTGATGACATCGTCCATAAGGAGTATGAAGAGGTAAGGTGATAGGATATCCCCTTGTCTTACACCAGTGGTGGTCCTGAACGCTTCTGACTTATGGTTTGCTGTCCTCACATAATTTCTGCAAGACTTGTAGAAGCTCTGTATAGCATGAATCAGAGGTGCTGGAATATTCTTCCTTGCCAAACAGTCCCAAAGTTTGCTCCAGGGGACCCTGTCAAACGCCTTTTCCAGGTCTATGAAACAAAGATGGATCTCACTCTTATACTCAAGGGCCTTTTCACTCAGCTGTCTGAGTGTGAAGATTAGGTCTTGAGTACTTCGGTTTGCTCGGAATCCGCACTGGACCTCATCCAATTGTGGCTCAGCTAGGCGTCGGAGTCTCTGCTCTAGGATTCTAGAGTAGATTTTACCAGGGACACTGAGAAGGGATATGCCTCTATGGTTTCCACATTGTCGATTGTCACCCTTTTTGAAAATTGGTGTTATGATGGCAATCTCCCAATACTTTGGTATGGTCTTGTTGCACCATGCTGCCTGTAGGACCTTTAAGAGTAATAGGTCGCCTGATGCTCCCATGTACTTAACCATTTCTGGTGTTATACCATCATGCCCTGCTGCTTTGCCCATCTTGATTTTCTCAAGTGCTGCCCTCAGTTCTTCCATCTTTATGTCATCTTCACCATCATTGGTTTTCTCTTCTGTGCTAGTGGTTATCATTTCTGATGCTTCACCATGCTCACCATCCAGGAGTTCTGAGAAATATTCTTTCCATCTTTCCATTACTTCCTTCGGGGCAGTAAGCAATTTGCCTTGCTTGTCCTTTACAAATTTGAGAGGGCATTTTTTTCCTTCCTCGTGTTCTTTAGGGTCTTATAGAACAATTTCTGGTTTTCTTGTGCATCTTTTTCTAGCTTTTCTCCAAATTCTTCCCAGGACTTCTGTTTTGCTGCTAGCACTTTGTTCTTTGCTTCTGTTCTGAGTGTCACATATTCTCTATATTTTCCATTTGTCCTGTTGTGTTTTTAGCTCCTAAGTATTGTTTCCATGCCATTTTCTTCTCTCTTATTTTCTCTTTGACTTCCTCTGTCCACCAAGGTGTCCTCTTTCTCTGGTTCACAAGTCGGACTTCACCGCATGCTTCTGCAGCAGCTGTCTTTATGATATCCTTGAATTTATTCCAGAGGGTTTCAAAGTCATCAGGTCGTTCTTCTGTGTTGCTCACTGCTGTAGCAATAAGCCCCTGATATCTGGTCTTAATTTCTGGCTCTCTCAGCTTGTAGGTCCTAATGCTCATTTCTCCTGCTCGTTTACTTGGTTTCTTGCGTGATGTTGGGCAGTTCCTAGGCTGAGCAACTCTTTCAGTTGTTCGTTTGATTGTTAGCAGGTAGCGATCACTTCCAATCTCTGGCCCCCTCCAGACTCTTGCATCTCGGACATATCTGAATGAGCTTCTCCGAACAATGGCATAGTCGATCACTGACTTCTCATTCTTGGTTGGTTCACATCTAGTGTATGCATGTATGCGCTTATGGGGGAACTTTGTGTTTGTAATGATCAGATTCTGCTCACTGCAGAATCTAAGGAGTCGCTTTCCATTGTCATTGAGAGTATCTTCTCCATATCTTCCGATAACTCCACCCCATCTAGCATGGTCATTTCCAACTCTGGCATTAAAATCTCCGAGCATGATAACTTCATCTAGGCAGTCATCCACTGTCCTTTGAAGCAGCTCGAAGAATTCCTCCTTGACCTCTGCTCTCTCATCCTCATTTAGCCCATACACTATGACCAGGTTGACTATGGTTTCTCCTTCTTTTAGTTTTACAATGATAATGCGCTCCGAGACAAAGTTCCATCCCTTGATACTATCTTTTTGATTTTGGGCCACAATGCAACCCACGCCCCCTTTAGCTCTTTCAGATATGGGTACACCACTGTAGAGCAACGTGTTGCCATCGAGATCCATGACTCCTTGTCCTTTTTTCTTCATTTCCGTTATAGCCAAGATTTCTAGTTTTGCTTTCCTCATCTCTTCCACCAGCTCCTCTTCCTTCCCATTTATACTTCTTGTGTTCCAAGTTCCATAAGTCGTAGTCCGTAGTCCGTTCCAGTTCGTCGCCTTTAGAATCAGTCCGGTTTTCTCTCTTGTATTGCTCGTAATCATAGTTTAAGACAAACAGGTGATTGGCCTGTTGTGCCTTTGCATGGTGGAGGGGCTGCCTCCTTACGGCCTCCATGCAGGCCGCCCTCCTCCTTTTTCATCCGGGCTTGGGACCGGCATAGGCGGAGTTAATAAGAGACGCCTACGTCAACTTTGTCCTGGAGACAAAGCGTTTGTTTTACTTCCTTCTAGGGAGAACAGACTGCTTATTACATGGAAAGGTCCATATACTATAGTCTCGAAGATTTCCGATGTCGACTACGTTGTCGATATTGATGGAAGGCATAAAACCTTCCATATAAATATGCTTACGGAATATCATGAGCGACCAGACTATTTGCAGCCTATTTTTCAGGCGACGGACGATTCTCCAGTCCAACAAGGTCATATCTCATCCCTGTCAGTTATACAGGATGAGGAAACTAACTTTTCAGATGTTAACCTACCTCTTCCTATGATTCCACTTACTTCTACGGAATCATGGAGAAACGTCACTGTTTCTTCTAATTTGTCTTTTGAAGAACAGCGACAAATATCTTCTACGCTACAAGTATGTCATGATGTCCTTACCGATATTCCTGGACACACACATGTCATTGAGCATGACATTATACTTACTGATCAGAGTAAGACCATATCCTATTCCTATTCATTTTCAAGCACAAGTCGAGAAAGAATTGAATGAAATGATACAATTAAAGATAACTGAACCATCCACCTCAGCATACTCTTCGTCCATGGTTATTGTTCGAAAGAAGGACAATAACATACGTCTTTGCGTAGATTATCGCAAATTAAACGAAAGTTACGAAGTTCGATGCTGAACCTATGCCTTTGTTAGAAGATCTACTTATTAGACTTTCTAACTCTCGATTCTTTACTCAGCTTGACTTGTCAAAAGGCTATTTGCAAGTTCCGTTAACTGAACACGCCAAACCTTTCACTGCTTTCTCAACACCTAGGGGTTTGTTTCAGTGGAATTTTATGCCTTTCGGGCTTATGAACGCCCCGGCTACTTTCGTACGCATGATGCGTCGAATTCTCTCATATCGTTTAGATGTCATTGCATACTTAGATGACATCTGTCTTTTCAGTAATACTTGGGAAGATCACTATTTGGGGTTAAATGAATTACTGTCAACTCTATGCGAGCATAATTGGACTGCAAAACCCTCTAAAACCTTTGTTGGGTTTAGCGGAATTTCTTTCCTGGGTCATCGAGTTGATCATGGTCTATTGAAGACAGAGGACCAAAACATTTCTAAGATATTAAATATCTCTGTGCCCAAAACAAAGAAACACGTACGTAGTCTTTTGGGATTAATACAATTCTACGGAAGATTCATTAAGAATCTATCCTCTATCATGGCACCACTCTCAACCCTATTGAAGAAAGGGTCTCCTAACATGGTGCGCTGGTCTCAAGAATGTCAAGCTTCATTGGATCAGATTAAGAATTTGTTCTCATCCCCACCTATCTTAAGGCTACCTTTTGCTGATAAGACTTTTGTTCTTCGTAGTGACCCCTCATCCACAGGGATCGGAGCGGCACTAATGCAAGAGTATTCAGGAACTCTGCATCCTGTAATGTATATTTCTAGGAAACTAAATGCGGCAGAAAGGAATTACTCGGTTTTAGACCGTGAGTTGTTGGCTATGGTTTGGTCAATCCTTAAGTTACAAAGATTCCTTCTTGGTGCGCATTTCATTGTGGAAACAGACCAAAAAACCCTTACGGCTATTCAGTGTAAGAATTTGAAGAGCTCGAGATCTACTCAATATGCTACTGCTCTTCAACCTTTTCATTTTACGGTGCGAGCTATCCGTGGTCTGGATGTCATTATATTTATTGATCCTTTCATCGGCGCATCATTCATGCGTTATGAGCTTGTTGCATCTCGCGCATTGATGTATTTCAAAAAAAAATGAGTATCACTGATTTTTTTTTTATCTGGCATGAATGGTGTCCTGATTCAACTGGAATAGGTCAATTTAAATTACAAGTTATGTACAGAATGTATTTAATATGAATATTGTAGTGACATATATTATTACAAATGTTCTATGTGTGTCAGTTGTGTAGTAGTAAAATGAGGTATACTGGTTTTGTTTTGTTCAAGCTCTGTTGGTATTTGTCATCATGACTTCAATAGTTTGTCTTTAGGGACTAGTATTGGAGATGTTCACAGTTCCTGATTTTAAGACAATTAAATTCCCCTCGGATATGTTAATTTTCTCATTTCAAGATGAGGGGACATAATGTTGAGCTCAGCTGGCCAAGTTAGCTTATCTGGCGTGATGGCGGCAGGAAAGGACTCCTCTGCTCGAATTCTCCTCTGGGCTCTGGAGACACCTCACTGATAGCTAAAAGGACCAAGGAGTATGCTGTCCGACACTGGATTCAGCAAAGCTCTGACCAGGTGCTGCTCAGTACCATCAAGACCACTGTCCCTGAAATCAAGAAGGATGTACCTTCTACTTCATAACTAATTTATATTTTCTTTTTACACTGATCACAATACATCACAAACATTGCGTTCAGAGCGTTAGGCCAACAGTCAGCTTCATTTGAAATACTTTATTCCAGTATTACCCTTCTTAATGGTTACTACGCCTCTGCACTTCCAGCATTATTTCTTTCTAGTCAATCATCCAGGTGTCAGTGTACTGTTTGGCCATTCCATGCCGTTTTACTTCTCTCCGACACCCTCTGTTCAGGCTGGAGCATTACAGGCATAAATCAACAATTCACATTCAATTTTCATTAAAAGATATTAAATGGTTCAAGCTTACCACAATTGCAGAATAAACATTTAGTTGATTGTGAATTCTGGCACAAACTGGCACAAACTTCCATCTGCCTATGTTCCAGGCTTTTATTTAGCCAAATATATGCTGGCTTCAACGCACTGATGCTTTATCAAGCTATTTTAAACAAGTGGTCTCGAACTAACGCTCCCAAGTGTGTATATCAGCGAGACTGGCCAATGAGCCACGTTTCGACAAGTGTTTGAAACCCCTAACAACAGTATTTATAGATGGCGGTACGCTTTCATTTGTTGCATGAAAGATGGAAATACATAGGCTATTTATGGGAAAATGTAATTTTATGTTTCATATCAGGCACCTCTATTTTGGGTATAATTTATTAATTCCTGGACTATTTGCGTAACGTTTTACATATTATTTGTCAGCAAGCCCTAAGTAACCCAATTTTCCCACTTTAAAAGAGCTACGTGGCTGCGTTCAAAATATGTATTTTCTACCTCCTGTTTCGAAGATATGCTGTCTGGGTACTGTTATGTTTTCAACCGTAAACCCATCTATTGTTACTTTCCTAATAAGCGTTTTTTTATGATTTATAAACCTAACTCTGGGAAAGGGTAGTGTATTTTATCACTGTCCGTCTGAAAAAAAGTTAGTGCTTGTAGCCTAACACGCGTGATAGTAGTAATTGTGTATCGCGCGACGCGTGTTTAATGTTCGGCTTTCTGCCTCTCCCTTCTCGCTATCCTTTTTATCTGTTCGTTCAGTAGGAAAAAGACATGAATGCTGAATTTAAAATTTAGTCATTACGCAGCGTTATTAGAAATACATCATCACCTGTGAGCTATACAGAACTTTTTATGATGTTCAATGAAATTACAATATGACGAAGCACTTATGAACATTTCTGTTAAAGCACAGACCATTGTCAAAAATTGTCTTTATAGATGATGTTCAAGCTTCATGTTTTACCTAATAATTTATATATGTAGAATATTTCATGACAGTTCAACCTTTTCATTTTAGGTGCGACCCTATCAAAAAACGTCATTATATTTATTGGATCCTTTCAGGCTGATTTTCAATTAGCCATCTCCCTATGATGTATCCAAAATTATCATTTTTTTTTTATTGATGGTAGTCTGTTACCGTCATTTTTGTCGGTTTATGTAAATCTATTTAATATTTTTGATGGTCGAAGGTACTGTGTGATTAGTTACCTTCCCTGCTATTCTTTCAAGACGGGATAGCCCAAATCTGTTCTGACATGCCAGTTATTATTAACAGACTTCCGTCTGTGAGTGAATGGGTGTCTTCTCGGACGAAGAGGTCCGTTTTGTGTCTTCTCTGCATTATCTGGGAAAAGATAGTCTTGTCATATTAGTGTCCCCAGAGTTATACTGTTCGTCATGACGAAGTGACATGTAGTGTTTTGAAGTCTGTAAAGGAGCAACTGCTTAGACGTTTTCACATCATTTATTTCACGCCACCACGAGCCACCGTGTCGTCGAAGTACTTTAAAAGCCGGGGATGGCGGAAAGGGGAGCAAAGAATGTACAGTTCAACCTGCATAAGGCCCGTACCACGCATAACTTCGAAAAAAGCGACTAAGGTGGGTTGGGCATGGGCTATCAAGTTTACCCCATATTAAAAACTTCGAAGGACTAATTGACGCGTTCAGTTAGGGGAGCCCTGAGTTACAGTAGGAAAAGAATGTGCTGTCAAGCCAGCGTTTGGCAGCAATCATTACCACAGAATGATTGATTTGGTCTGTTTTTGTTCCACAAAGACGCCACTAGGCGTGGTGGAAACAGCGATAGATTGATCAATTTGTTGTTGCCCTAAGACGCCACTAGGCGTACTGGCCACATACTGCTTTGCCGGTTGGTGGCTAAGGATGGAAGAAGAAGAAGAAGACCACGACAGTTACTTCACATACATCATAAACATCACAGTTCATTAGTTTTCAGCATTCAAAGTGATATTGGTGCCAACCGCTAGACATGTAGGATCCAATCCTCATCAGTCATAGCGTAAACAACAGTTCAAGGTTCACAGTGTCATAAAGTTATTATTCATAAATCCGTCTAACTCATATGGCACAGAGCTGGATGCATTAATAGTCATTCCTATCAATAGTGCAACAGTGTCAGCTGCAGTTCATCAGTGCACATACATAATAATCATTACTCCTCTCCTGATGCTGGCAGATCAGGTGTAATAAATAAGTCCGTCATCGTTTGCACGGGAAATAGCATTGAGGAGTACAGGTCGAACTGACCTTTACAGGTATTCCCAAGTCTAACCTTGACGTAGGCATAATCGCTGACACACAGCGACGTTCATAGAAAAAAGAACTGTCCTTCGGGCTGAGTATGACCCGTTTACATATAGATCTCAGGTATGAAGATACCTGGGGCGTGACATCTATTAGAAGAACCTTCCTTTCTGTAATGTATACGTGAGCAGAGATCGACCATTGTCAAACATAAGTAAAGTTACAGATTGGATGTAAATGAGGCATTACCTTCGTTCGAAAATCCACACCACAGAAAACATACGCCTCCAGGCGTTTTAGAATACTCAAGGGAAGGACCTTGTAAGCTAACTATCTCACAATAAGGCTCCTAATCCCTAACAAAATCACAGAGACGCCAGAACGCGTCCTTTCTGCTTCACAGCTTTACATCGTCTCACAGACAAAGAAACTTCCCAGACGCCTCTCGTCCGGACATGCGCAGAACCTATACACTTGAAATAGCGATCAAACAAGACGATCTAGGAACATTCCAGATAAGATTTAACTAGATCGAGCCTTATTTGGACATGAACAGAGATCTCAACACAGGTTTCAGACATTCCAACAACAGTTGACCGATACTACCAAATAAGGAGAATGGTCACTCTTCGTTAATAAAAATGTGGACCGACCGTGTCTCGACACAAGAGGAGGTAACATCATATTGAATGATACTCTCCATATCCAGAGTTATCTAGCTTTGACCGAAAAAATTAAAGTGTACATTTAAGTCAATCTAATAATACAATGTCTTTAGCAAAAAATGATCATACAATGTCTTTAGGAAAAAAATGATCATACAATGACTTAGAAAAAATGATCTGTGCGTAACATTACCGCACCCTCCCGGGAAGAAAAAAAAATGAAACATTTTTTTTTAATCCTGGAGCCGGAAGAAAACCCAAGGCTCCCAACGCACGTATGATGCGCGGATACATTGCCTAAAAATGAGGCTAGCTATCTCAGATCCTTAGAGAAAAAAAAATTTACCTAAGTATACGCGTATATATTCCAGGAAGGTGCCACCAACACACACGCCACAATGATGGCAATATCATAATGAAAGTCAAATTATACTCATACAAATCTATGAAATTAAATATATTATCCTAGTATTATACAATGAGGTGCTGTGCAAACAGCGGTGTAATATACCAATATACCGCAATATAATATAACACATATTTGAACAAAGAGTACATTATCTAATGCATTATTAATAATTACTAATACATGTGCTGTTTCTCGTAGACCTAAATACAATCGATACAAGAAGATGTGGACACCATCCGCTCCCAATCCAGGACAGGACTAGATAACTTCAAAGTTCCACAATGTACAAAATCTCGCAGACTTCAATGATGTGCTGCGAAAATATCAATAACACAAATCTTTAAGACAAATGTTAAATCTCTTAATACAATCATTAAAATATAATAACTAAATGTGGCCATGTGATCTATTGGCCCTTATATCGCTAACTAAGCCTTCTTCTGTTATGCTCAAATCGGTAACAGAAAAAAAAAAAAAGAAATTACATGGTACAACGTTATAAATTCCCAAAAAAGTGAGAAAATATGTGCTAATATGTCATTATAGTATTGAATTGTATATCAGGAAATATATATGACAGAAGAATTATGTGGAATCGTGTGGGCACCTGGACAGAATGTCCGCCATCACATTATCCGAACCACGGATAGCTCGCACCGTGAAATGAAATGGTTGAAGAGCTATGGCATATCGAGTAGACCTCGAGCTCTTCAAGTTTTTGCTCTGAATAGCAGTAAGAGCTTTCTGGTCGGTTTCCACAATGAAATGTGCGCCTAGAAGAAATCTTTGTAACTTCAGAATAGACCATACCATAGCCAATAATTCACGGTCTAAAACCGAGTAATTCTTTTCTGCAGCATTTAATTTCCTAGAGATATACATCACCGGATGCAGAGTATCAGAATACTCCTGCATAAGTGCTGCCCCAATCCCAGTTGACGAGGCGTCACTTCGAAGAACAAAAGTCTTTTCAATAGTAGGTAACCTAAGGATAGGTGGAGATGAAAATAGAGTTTTCACCTGGTCCAATGAGGATTGACACTCTTGAGACCAGCGGATCAGATTAGGCGATCCTTTCTTCAGTAAAGTAGAAAGCGGTGACATAATGGAGGACAGATTCGGAATGAATCGTCCGTAAAATTGGATCAAACCTAAGAGACTCCGCACTTGTTTCTTCGTCTTAGGGACAGAAATGTTAAGTATTTTTGAAACATTGTGGTCCTCTGTCTTTAAAAGACCATGACCAACACGATGACCCAGGAAAGAAATCTCACTAAATCCTATAAAGGCTTTAGAGGGTTTTGCAGTCAAGTTATACTCGCGAAGAGTAGACAGCAATTCGTATAAACCCAAATAGTGATCTTCCCAGGAATCACTGAACAGACAGATATCGTCTAAGTATGCTATGACATCTGTACGATATGCGAGAATTCGCCGCATCATGCGTACGAATGTAGCAGGGGCGTTCATAAGACCGAAAGGCATGAAATTCCATTGGAATAAACCCCTAGGTGTAGAAAAAGCTGTAAAAGGTTTGGCACGTTCAGTTAAAGGAACTTGCCGATAACCTTTAGACAAGTCTAGTTTGGTAAAGAACCTAGAATTAGAAAGTTTATTTAGTAGCTCTTCCAATAAAGGCATAGGTTCAGCATCGAACTTCGTAACTTGGTTCAATTTGCGATAATCTACGCAAATGCGAATGTTATTATCCTTCTTTCGAACAATAACCATAGACGAAGAGTATGCTGAAGTGGATGGTTCAATGATTTCCAATCGAATCATTTCATCCAATTCTTTTTCGACTTGTGACTGAAAATGGATAGGTATCGGATAAGGTCTGACTCTGATAGGATTATGGTCAGTAAGCACTATGTCATGTTCGATGACATGTGTGTGTCCCGGGATGTCTGTAAGGACATCCTGAAACGTTTGCAACATCGAAGAAACTTGTCGATGTTCCTCAGCGGAAAGATTAGGAGAAACGGTAACGTTTTTCCAAGATTCCGTCGAATGAAGTGGGACCATAGGAAGTGGAAGATTGACATCAGAAAAAGTAGTTTCCTCATCCTGTATAACTGACAGGGATGAGTAATGACCATGAGGTACTTGAGAATTGTCCGTTGCCTGGAAAATAGGCTGCAAATAGTCTGGTCTTTCATGAAATTCCGTGAGCATATTTATGTGGAAAGTCTTATGCTTTCCATCAATATCGACTATATAGTCGACATCGGAAATCTTGGAGACTATTGCATATGGACCTTTCCATGCAATAAGAAGTCTGTTCTCCCTTGAAGGAAGAAGAACGAGAGCTTTGTCACCTGGACAAAGTTGTCGTAGACATCTATTTTTATTTGCAAACTGCCTTGCCTTTTCTTTAGCAAATTCGGATGAAGAAGTTGCTAGTTTGCATGCCTCGATGATCTTTTGCCTAAGAGCAATGACATACTCGTAAGAAGATTGAGTCTCATCGCTAATATTATCGGCAGTGATAAGATCGTGTAGTAAAGACATAGGGCCGCGCGGTTGCGCGCCAAAGACAAGTTCAAAAGGAGAAAATCCTGTGTGTTCATTGGGAACCTCTCTATACGCAAAGAGAGCCGCGGGTAAAACCCTGTCCCAATCCTGAGGATGATCTTCAGTTATTTTCCCAAGTAAAGTTTTTCGAGTCCTATTCAAACGCTCAACTAACCCATTAGACATTGGGTGATAGATACTGCTGAGAGAACTTTTAATATGTAGCATAGACATTACCTGTGACATAGTGTCTGATATAAGTTGAGTGCCATGGTCTGATAATATTTCTCCGGGGAAACCCAAGCGAGAAAATATCAGCCAAAGAGCGTCTGCGATATCAGCAGTTGAGATGCTCTTGAGAGGTATAGCCTCTGGCCAACGTGTGCACATATCGACACATGTAAGGATAAATTGATGTCCTCTGGCCGACTTAATCCTAAAAGGACCGATAATATCTATTGCCATTTTTTGAAAAGGGCGAATAGGAATGTCAGCAGCCTGGATAGGCGCAGCATGTCGTGGTCCTTTAGATTTGACCTCCTGACATACTTTGCAAGAACGACAGTAAATTCGTATGTCCTTGCTCACAAATGGCCAAAAGAAAGCCGCAAGAACCCTCGACTTTGTACGGGAAAAACCCATATGTCCAGCACATTGCGAGTCATGAGCATGTTGCAATATTTGCAATCTCATACTCTTAGGCACGAGAATTTGTGAATGAGTGGACGTAGACGAGTCTTGTACCATACGCACAAGTACGCCGTTCTTCATAGAAATCCAAGACTTTCTATTAGTATTCTGATTTGGATCACCTTTTTTTGCTAGAATGAAGAATTTTTGTAAAGAAGGATCTTCTTCTTGCAATTTTATAAATGAGTCACGTGAAATAATCAAGTGAGTATTTTGGCTATCTACTTCCTCATTATTAGTTAATGAAGTTTGAGGTGGATCCAGAGCATGTGCTCTTGTGACCACCGCATTGGTAGCTTCGATGTTTTGCTCTTCCCAAACAGCAATTTGCTGTGGGGTACATTCCCTAACTCCGTGAATACGACCAATAATAAGGTCCGCAATAGGGTTTGCAAGAACACACGCATGGACATCTCCCGTAAAGAAAGGAGTAGCAATATGTATTATGGCTGTATGATACTTTTCCAAAGTGCCACCAAATGTGACACATTTGATGACCTTTCCTGTAGCACAGGATGGATTTACAAGAGATTGCCTAACACCAACAGTAGTACATCCAGAATCAAACAAAACTGAGACTGGATTACTATTCACAAGACCCTTATGTAGTATAAGAGAACCCCTCCCGTCATGCGCAACATTAGCAGGAAGAGCGGGAAGAGGATGACCACAGCTTAAAGTTGTTACGGTAGTCGGGTCAAATAACGTACTGCATTGGATACATTTATTTGCTCTACCAAAATCAAAAGGTGAACATCCGATAGCATTATGGTCTTTATTATCATTAACCTGTTTATCTGCTCCCTGAGATTCTTGTTGTACAGAGTTTGTCTGTTGATATCTTTTTCTTTTATGTTGCGATCTACCGCGACCATTATTGCCTCTGCAATTATCATTAAACTCTCTACTGTAGTTGCTATCCTGGTTTGAATTCCAGTTTCTATAACTGTCATTACCATTTCTATACTGTTGAGAACCTCTGTTATATTGGTTTTGAGGTCTCCGAGAAAAAGATTTGCCTCTATACTGATTACCTTTGTGAAAATGTCTAAAATTATAGGGAGTAGTATACCGTGGAGTATCATGTTGTCTCCAGTTCTGCGAAGAAGAATCACCCTGAAATTGATCACTATGATTCTGAGCATAATTACGGTTACCCTTCTTATTAAAATTTTGTTGGCTACCCTGAAATTTACGCATGAAATTTGGGCCATAAGGTGCTGCCGAAGCAACTGGCAGACCTTCTTTTACTTTAGAGTTGCTAATGGTTACATGAGGATGCGCAGTAACATACTGGCAACAGTATTCTTCCATTTCTTTTACGTTTTTAGGCTTACGCTCATGAAGAAAAGCAAGAAAAGATTCAGTGATAGAAGACATTATCTTGTCTCTTAGCAGTAAGTCCATAAGTGCTTCATACGTATGTTCTGTCTTAGACAACTCAACCCAACGTGTAAAAGTAATACGTATCTTTGATATGAATTCAGAGAATTCTACTCCAGTTTCAGGCAACATATTTTTAAATTGAAGACTATAGCCGTCTTCGTTTAGTTGGTATTTCTTTAACAAGACAGCCCTGACAATCTCATAATTGTCCCTGTCAGGTTCATCTACCATGCCTAACATAGTCAAAGCATGACCTTTAAGTATTTTGGACAAATGAAACACGTAAAGTGATTTATCCAAATTATGTATTCTACATGAACGTTCAAATCTCTCTAGATAAAACGTTATATCGTCAATGGAAGCATTGAATGCTGACTTATTACAGGTTTAAGAATTGAAACCGTTTATTTTGGATCATTAACGCAATTACCCAAGTTCATCAACGTAATCATCTTTTCTTACTCCAAATGACTAAGAGTTTTTCCTTTCATGCTCCATTTTTGGCTTTTCTCGATCATCGTCTCTCTTTTAACAGTTTTTCTTCTTCAATCCTCCATTCCTTTGTAAACTATTTTCTCTTCAGCCTCAGCCTGAAGTCTCATGTATTTTCCATTCTCTATTTTAGTCTTTTGATTTTCAGCCCGCCTTTTTTCAAAGACCTTTTCATTTTCAGCCACATTTATCAAGTCCTTTTAATTCCTCAGCCAATCCTCTTCTCAAGTCTTTTATTCTACAGCTTCTCTTTCAAAGTCTTCTTACCTTCAGCTTTCTCTTTCAAGTCTCTTTATCTTCAGCCATCTCTTACAAGTTTTTCTTCTTAGTTTTCATCCACCTAATCTTATCTTTGAGCGTCCTGTTCCGCTTTTGCTTCTGATCTTCCCACTTTTTTGTTTTTCCATTTTCACCATTTGGAATCTTTTTTCATCCACCTGACACACTGCAGTCTTAAATTCTCACAGCCTCTATCATTCTTTGTTCAACGTCTCCCTGTCACAGAATTAGAATGGACCCACAGCCATGTAAGGTATTAATGAGATGCTGTTCGAATCATACTTGACATTCTGAGGCAATTTCCTCTCTTATACGGAGTGTTGGAACACTATTGACATGGGAAATCTCTGCCACCTCCCCTGCGTCCACCCCGGCCTCCC